>CAUDNR010004132.1:17585-66774 GCA_958430865.1 Entrophospora sp. SA101 | reverse complement strand
AAGGCTCAACTACAGAAGCTTCTTTGCAAACAAATCCTGAGGCTATACAAAATGATGTATGTGTTGTTAAAATTTTATTATTCTTATTATCTGTTTGGTTTTCTAAACTTTATTCTTTTTTTAAAGCCTTCGGAAATTTCTATCACAAATAATTTGGGCGATTCAATTTACCGTGGACGTGGACGTGCTTCTATTTTTTATGGTAGGGCTCGCGGTTGGCCAAGAGTTCGCGGTGGAGGTGCTATTCGTTCTTATAAACTTGATAATCGTTCTAGCAAATTGCTTATCAAAGATTTCCCAGCTGATTCCATTGAAGCTTTAAAAACTTATTTTCAAGTAACTAAATCTTATATATTATATATTATCATTTGCGATGGTAACAATCATTTAATACTTTTAAATTTTTTTGTTCGTTTTCAGCAATTTGGTGAGATTGAATCTTTTGTTAATGTTGAAGATGATAAAGGTGTGATTGCACATTTTAAAAATAGAAAAGACGCGGAACAGGTAAACTTGAAAAAAAATTGATCGTTATTTTAATTAAAAATATATATTATATTGACGTAATAAATGATATTTTATAGGCGCTTGTGAAAGGATCTAATATTCCAAATGTTGGTGTTGTACAAATGACATGGCATTCCGAAACTAATTCAGCTGTTCAACCAGAGGTTACTAATTCAACCACAGTTGTTGAAAATTCTGAATCACAACCAATTGTCACAAATACTGAGGTCAAAACTGAAACTACAACTTCCACTACATTTAACGAAGCAACCACAGAAACAAATGAGAAAAATAATTTTGAAAAGGATGATGATGATGAAAGAGAACGTTCTTGGAAACGTTAATACTATTATAATAATAATATTTGTATTTGAAATTTCTAATATTTTTTAGATGAATTGTTATTTTATTATTATTTTTTTAACTAGTTTTTTTATAATGAATTTATATAATGAGTCTATATAAAATAATTTTATTCTTGTTTTCCTATTATTATTTTTATTATTTTAAATTATAATTTTTTTTCTTCTATTGTCTCAGTTATATTTACTATAACTTTTTATAAAAACTGTTTTTTTTTGTATATAAATGTCTTTTTCCTTGAGGATTCTAAAATATATATAATACAGTTTGCAAAAACTTGCAAAAAAGTTACCTAGCAAGATAGAATTGAAAT
The DNA here is from genome assembly GCA_958430865.1 of Entrophospora sp. SA101. Lineage (NCBI taxonomy): Eukaryota > Fungi > Glomeromycota > Glomeromycetes > Entrophosporales > Entrophosporaceae > Entrophospora > Entrophospora sp. SA101. Next base: position 65,591 of record CAUDNR010004132.1, on the reverse strand, counting down.
GTGTGTGTGGTTACAAAAGTATTAAATTTGAGTTATTAAAAAATCGCGATATAAATGGATCGATCGTACGGATCGTATGGATCGTCGTGATGTGATAAATGTGATATATAGCATCATTGATAAAAGATCTTTTGGAACTTTACAAATAATTAACCATTTTTTTCGCGTTCATTAAATAGACATAATTATTAAATGTAAGTATAACCATCAAATCAAAAACATTTATTGATAATTATTAAATTAATAATCATAATTGTTATTATATATCATTTGATAGGTCTTCTGCTGTACAACTTATCAATCCTAAATCTGAAGTGGCAAGAAGAGGTCAAGCTCTTCAGATTAATATTACGGGTGCAATTGGTTTACAAGATGTACTTAAATCTAACCTTGGTCCAAAAGGAACAATAAAAATGTATTTATCGGATACATTTAAGTTATTATATATTTTTATTTTATTTTAACCCCGTTTTTTAAAATATAGGTTGGTTGATGGTGCAGGGAATATCAAAATCACCAAAGATGGTAAAGTTCTTTTAAGTGAAATGGTAATTATGTCTTGTAATGAAAATGATGAAAAAGAAACACTTTTTAATTTTGATCAATTAATTATAAATTTTGTTTATTAATCTTTTTATTTTATATTTTTTTTAAAAAAAAGCAAATACAAAATCCTACAGCAGCTATGATTGCCCGAGCTGCTACAGCACAAGATGAAATCACAGGGGATGGAACCACATCTATAGTTTTATTGGTTGGTGAATTAATGAAACAAGCTGAAAGATACATTTCAGAAGGATTACATCCTAGAGTTGTTACAGAAGGTTTTGACATAGCTAGACTTGAAGCACTTGAGGTATATAATATATATACATATACATTATACTAAATAATATATATAAATATGCTTAATTTTATCTTCTTTCTTTTTTCCTGAAAAAAAAAAATTTTTACAGTTTTTGGATAAATTTAAAGTTACAAAATCAATTGATCGAGAATTACTTGTTAATGTCGCTCGTAGTTCTTTAAGGACAAAAGTTCAAAGCACTCTTGCTGATAAATTGACAGAGGCTGTTGTTGATGCTGTTTTGGCCATTAAACGTGACAATCAGCCAATTGATTTACACATGGTAGAGGTTATGAAAATGCAACATAAGACTGCAACTGATTCACGTTTGATCCGTGGTCTGGTATTAGATCATGGAGCTCGTCATCCAGATATGCCAAGACGTGTAGAAGATGCTTATATATTGACATTAAATGTGTCCTTAGAATATGAGAAAAGGTATAACCCCATATAACGTCTTGATAAAATAAAATGCGTAATTTTAATTTAAATAGTTTTTTTCCAAAAATATAGTCAAATATTTTTATAAATAATATTTTTTTGTGCTATTAACAGTGAAATCAATTCAGGATTTTTTTATTCAAGTGCTGATCAACGTGAAAAACTTGTTGAATCAGAAAGAAAATTTACTGATGAGAAAGTTAAAAAGATTGTAGAATTAAAGAAACAAGTTTGTGGTGATTCGAAAAAAGGTTTTGTTGTTATTAATCAAAAAGGAATAGACCCTTTATCATTGGATCTACTTTGTAAAAATGGCATTTTAGCATTAAGAAGAGCAAAAAGAAGAAACATGGAAAGATTACAACTTGTATGTGGTGGTGTCGCACAAAATTCAGTCGATGATTTGACTCCTGATGTTCTTGGACATGCTGGACTTATATATGAGCACACATTAGGAGAAGAAAAATATACTTTTGTTGAAGATGTAAAAGATCCTAAATCCGTTACCATCTTAATTAAAGGTATTTTTTTTTTCTTATAAAAATAAAAAAATACTTTCAATAAAATTTTATTAACATTAATTTCACATGATGTATATGTAAAATCAAAAGGACCTAATGCACACACTATAACTCAAATTAATGATGCAGTTCGTGATGGATTACGTGCTGTCAAGAATGCTATTGAAGATGATAGTGTGGTCCCAGGAGCTGGAGCTTTTCAAGTTGCATTATCAGCACATTTAACAAAATTCAAAGATTCAGTTAAAGGCAGAGCCAAAATGGGGGTTCAAGCTTTTGCTGATGCAATGTTGATAATTCCAAAGGTTTTAGCACAAAACGGTGGTTTTGATGCTCAAGACATTATTGTTTCTTTACAAGTAATCGATCGATCGATTGTTTATTATTATTGTTGATTATTGATTTTATAAATTATTTAAAAATGAATTTTTTTTCCTTTTATAAAGGAGGAATATGCTTCCGGCCATGTTGTTGGCGTAGATTTAAATACAGGAGAAACACTTGATCCTGTTCAAGAAGGGAACAAAAAAGAATTTTAAAAAACAAATGATTATTTTTTGTAAATTATTTAATAATGATTCATTTAAATTTATATTTATGTACGCATATAATAATTTTCCTTGTAATTTTGTTTACAATTAATACAACATTTATTTATTTTATAAATATTTGGGTTTAATTTTCAAGTTATTTGTTAGGATTGGTAGCTCTTTTAACTTCCAAAGAACCTAATTGTTAAATTTTTGGGTTTATATATTATATTAACTATTTCGTCTGTCAAGTATATTGTTGGTGGAGCGGGAGACCAACTCCATACGTAACTATCAAATCATTTGCTTTTTTTTTATTTTGAAGAGGATAAGTAAACCATTATTGCTTCTGTACAATTTCATCCCCATGTAAACCATCAACTATACTTTTAACTCGATTGTTTATTATTATTGTTGATTATTGATTTTATAAATTATTTAAAAATGAATTTTTTTTCCTTTTATAAAGGAGGAATATGCTTCCGGCCATGTTGTTGGCGTAGATTTAAATACAGGAGAAACACTTGATCCTGTTCAAGAAGGTATTTGGGACAATTATAGAGTCATTCGTCACATGTTACACTCATGGTATGTATTTCCTACTATTTATAGATATACATTAATAAAAATAATAACAATCTAATAATGTTTAAATTTCCTATATTTTTTATTGATAGTTCTGTAATTGCTAGTAACTTTTTGTTGGTAGATGAAATGATGAGAGCTGGTAGATCAAGTTTGAAAAATGATAATATTGCAAATTAATAATAGTGAAATCTTTTTTATTTTGGATCATTCTTCAAGTATAGAATTTTTTTATTATCAACTAATAATAAAGTATGTAATAATTGATTCATATTTCTCCAATTTAAACTTGTTAATGCGAGTCACACAAATTTGGGTACTCGAGAAATTTTTTATTCACTTTGGTTTGCGAGACACAAAAATCAAGATTACATCCTTATTTAAAATCTTTGAATTAGGTCCGATGTGATTGTAAATGAACATATTAATATACAATTTATATACATTACCCTCCAAAAAGTATTTAGGCAAGATTTTTTAACAATTATACAAAATGTCACATAACAAAATACATAAAATTTATATCATTAGGTAGCTTCTCCTATTCTTTGTGGCTTTTAGTTAAAAAAAAACCAACATCAAATAAATCATGAGAATTATCATTCCAAGGGCATACAGTTCATTATACTATTAAACATTATGAGAATGAAGAAATTTAAAAAGTGCAGTCGCCCAAAAGCATTGAGAGTTGAAGATCAAAGATTTTTAAAGAGAAGTGCATCAAAGGAAAACTGTAGTTCTTTAGAAGAAAATCGTTTTACAGAAGTTAGAAGTATCAAAAATACAATTTGTATGAACTTGGATATTTTCGAAAATTGCCGCAAAAAATAACCTATTAACATTAACAAGACAATAAAAGGAGAATTGACTGAAATGGTATATGGATATAAGAAATTGGACAGTGAGACAGTGGAAAGCAATTATTTTGGGAGATGAGTCATGTTTCAAAATTTTTTAGGAAGCTTGAATTTGGCAAAATTAAGAACATTGGGTCAACCGTTAAACATGGTAGTGGTGGTATAATGAATTATGCGAGAATATTTTTTCTGGCAAATGATTAGGTCCTTCCTTTAGTTAAGGTGGATGGAAAAATGAACCATAAGGATTACATCGAAAATCTGGTGCTGTTTGAATTTCATGGTAGTACTGTAGTTACAAATTTCAAAAAAGAAAATAAAGAGATGTTTATACTCACAGTTACACGAACTTATTGAAAGCATGCCAAGAACAACGGACGACCAACAGAGTATTGGTAAATGATCGTCATTAAAATTTTTATTTAATATCCGTTAGAGATTTTTCAAACAGTAATTGGTATTGGGACAAAATCTTTAGTCCGTTATTATTATAGTAAAATCTGGTATTAGTATGTAAAGTAAAAGATAAATTCGTTCGTTATAGATTGTATTGATTATTATACACTTCTTCTACTTCTTAAATTATTAATTTAATATTAAAAGAAAAATTATCCGCTGTATATATTTAATAGAAATAGTTACTAAGCGTCTTCATGCCTTATTATTATTATCACTCTATATTTGGTATACAAGTTACCAACCCATCAAAAAAGTTTTTCGATTTATTTTTAGAACTGTTCAACACCTAATACTAATTAGTGAACAATCAAAACAATTGCACAAAATTAATTCAAAAAACTTTTGAAAAAAAAAACTATATCGAAAAAAAATTCATATTAACATGACTGACGAGAAAGATTATAAAAGTGTTTCTACTTCAGTAGTTGTTGATTTTGATGAAAATAATATACTAGATGTAGATGAAGTTACTGAAACCGGCAGTAAATTTCTTAAAAAGAGCGATAATTGATTAATTTATATTGATAGAAATACTAATGAACGATACATTTTCCTTCAAATTTTTATCATTAGGTGGCAGAAGTAGATTGAAAGCAATGGCCAAAAAAATCATCGCTGCCAGAAGATTATTAACGGGTGAAATAAATTTTACAAAGTTCATTCACGTAATTCTTTATATAAACCATTAGCAAATTATTTTGACTTTTAATTTTTTAATTTTGATAAATAATTAGTCGATAATATGCATTCACCTGGACAAGACCCTGGGATTGATCCAAGATATGCCGATTATGATGTAAACGTGAGTGTGGTTATTATTGTTGGTTATAATTAATTATAAATGATTATTAATTTTATAATGTTGATTTTAGTTTCCATGTAGCATATTTATTTCAGATTTTAGTGAAGGTAAAGCCTCTAAATAATAACAACAATAACAGTTATTATTGTTATTATAATTAACATATATTTTATGCAATATTAGATGAGGTTGTTTATTCTGGGAAATTTTCAAATAAGGATTTAGGAGGATTTTTAGAAAAAGATCGTCCAGATAAAACAAATGTTCGTTGGATTAATGTAGATGGAATTTCTTGGGATGTGATTAAAACACTTGCACTTAAATTTGGTGATTATTTATATGATTTAATTTATTTATATAATTAAAGCACAAAATAATATTTGTATGCTAAATAACGCATTATGTATAAGATCTGCACCCATTGTCAATTGAAGATGCTTTACAAAACACTCAACGTAAGTTAATTTTGAAGAAATGTTTTAAAAATAATAGTAATAATAATAATAATAATAATAATAATAATAATAATAATAATAATAATAATAATAATAATAATAATAATAATAATAAACAGGCACAAAACGGGATCAATATCAGAACCATATTTATATCTCACTTCTACTTCATACTCTTAATCATGATGATGTAAAGTGTGAATTGGAAAGAGATAATTCAAGCATGATTGAAGGAAAAGAAAATACTAAATCTTTTAGTTTTAATTCACGTAAAGATTTGTTGTTACATGGCCATCAAGAAGGAAGTAAATATTTGGAAACCCATAATATACTACGAAGGCAAAAATTAAATGTTTATGTAGAGCAAGTAAGCATTTTCTTGCTTAAAGATGGTAATATATATTCTCATAATATTTTATAATTTGATTTTTCTTTCATTATTATATTAAAAAAAAAATATTTTTTAGAAACTTTATTAACTATTTTTCAACATAACGGAAAATCTGTTTATGAACCTATTCTTGCACGTATTAATCAACCAAAAACTTTATTAAGAACTGCTAATGATGCAAGTTTATTGATGGAAGCTGTTATTGATACAATTGTTGATTTGTAAGTCTATCATTATTAAAATTTTTTATTAAGAAAAAATCTTTTCTTAATTATTATTATTATTATGCATTATTATAGAGCCATGCCAATTGTTGATTCTTATAGACACCAAATTGCAGATTTAGAAGGGAGATTGTTAATTCGACCTAAAATGACTTATTCACATGGTATAATTGATAAATATATTTATTGTTATCATAATAACTTTATAATAATAATTAAAAAAATTGCTTTTATTAATTAGAACTTCACATGATATCTGGTGAATTGGCACTTTTGAAAAGAACACTTGGACCTATTCAAAGTCTTGTTACTATATTGAGAGAACATGAAGAAAAAAAAGATTTCATAACATCACTGGCAAAAACTTATTTTATGGATGTTGCTGTGAGTTATTATTAATTTAGAGAAACTGAGCAGAAAGAAAATTAAAAACCATTTACTAATTATTTTTATTATAATTATAGGATCATTGTAATGAAATTGTTGATAATTTGGATACAATGACAAAGATTTCAGAGAATTTAGTTAATTTGGTTAGTAATAAATTAATTAAAGACTCAAGATTTTTTTATAATTCAAACAAAAAATAATCTTTTTTTATTTTTTAAATTTAGATTTTTAATTTACTTGCATATCAAGTATTTTATAATACAAATAACTATTTATATAATTCATAATTCACACAATTAATATAATTTATAATTTTTAGACCAATGAAAACATGAGAATTATTGCTATAATCAGTGTTATATTTATGCCAATGACTTTTATTGCTGGGTGTAAGTTTTATATGAATAAATATTATATGTTCATGTATTATATAAAAATAATTAATAAATATAAAATTTATTCCTTCTTTATTTAGATTTTGGAATGAATTTCCAATTGGATTTCGCTGCACTTTATTATCCAATGAGGTAGGATTTAAATTCACACATATAAACTTATAATATAAAATATATTAATATTTATATTTGTTTATTAGTTATTTCTGGACTGTAACTGGAATAAGTAGTTCTATATTGTGTATCTTGTTTACTTATTCAATATGGATTAAATGGGTTTCAAGATTTATGAGATGGATTCATAGAAGAAGGGAACAAAAAAGAATTTTAAAAAACAAATGATTATTTTTTGTAAATTATTTAATAATGATTCATTTAAATTTATATTTATGTACGCATATAATAATTTTCCTTGTAATTTTGTTTACAATTAATACAACATTTATTTATTTTATAAATATTTGGGTTTAATTTTCAAGTTATTTGTTAGGATTGGTAGCTCTTTTAACTTCCAAAGAACCTAATTGTTAAATTTTTGGGTTTATATATTATATTAACTATTTCGTCTGTCAAGTATATTGTTGGTGGAGCGGGAGACCAACTCCATACGTAACTATCAAATCATTTGCTTTTTTTTTATTTTGAAGAGGATAAGTAAACCATTATTGCTTCTGTACAATTTCATCCCCATGTAAACCATCAACTATACTTTTAACTGCATTAAATGTCGTGATGGAAAAGATGAAATGCATACAGTACCATGTTCTTTTATGCATTCATCGTCTGTACAATGATACGTTCATGAATTAAACATATATTGTTTTTCCGAGGAGGTCTTGGATTCTCCCATATTCACGGTGTAATATTGATGTTTTATATTCAATTAAAGTTGTTGTTATTTTTATTACATAACCTTTCGATCCTTTTTCTATCGAAGCTTCATTATTTCATATTTCTCGTAATGACAATTGTAAATTCTTGCATCTATTGACCCAAAAAACTAGAATTATCTCCTTCAATACAAGGATGTAGTGATTAACTAACACCATTACCATTTCATTAATTCAAACATAACGAGCAAATATATCGTGGATATGTGAATCCACAAAAAATTTTCATTAAAAACTGGACAAAAGACGTAGTAAATGAATGTCTCGTTCTTAGACCGTTGTATACCCTATTACAGTATTATAATATTTATCATGGTTGCAAAGCAAGCAGCGTCTTTTATATATCCATACATCTTGAGTAGAAAACGTTATTTTTTTTTAAATGCAACAAATGGTTATTATCATCAAAACTATAATAACTTGAGTATATACCCAATAAATCTATTACAATTTATCAACCTTATCAAAACCCAATTCCCGAATACCCAAAAGTTGTCAAAGAGGGTGAAATATTATCAACAACTTTTATCTTTCTTAAAGCTGTGAACGGTGCGATTTAGAGAGCGAACCGAATCCGAATTTGTTTAGCATTAGATTAAAAATCCCAAAATCAAGTGCAATAACTAACATCGAGTATTATCTAAAATCCGTTCCCTATACCAAAGTTGGATGTATTTAAAGCTTGAATAACTAGTTCAGTTTGAACACGACGTAATTTGTTGTATTTTTACGCTTTGTAAAAACCAACCCTCAAGTATTAAAAATCGACACCAATTAAAAATAATAGAGCTTTTAAAGTTTGTTGTTATATGCTTCAAAATTAACTGGTGCGATAGCTAACATTGTGTACGCGATTTGATGTAATCATCCTAAATTATCTTTGCGAAGGAGCCTTGAAGACTATACTAGAACATTAAATGGTTTTATAAATTTCCAACAGTGACTTTACAAATTTGTTCAACAATAAAGTAAATATTATAGTTTTGTTTTTCTTATAACATTTTAAAATAAAATGGGGAGTTGTATATCCATGAAAATAATTCATCGAAGCATCAAACCTTAACAATATCAAAAAATTGAGATAATTGGTCAAACCAAAATGCATTCAAAAATAAGCTCTTGATGTTTACAATATTGCTCAAAATTATGAATATAATGAAAGAATTGATATTTGGTTATTTATAACGAATCATTATATGTTGACAAAGAAATGTTAATAATGGTCCAATTGGGCTTATAATGAAATAATCAGAGGATCTCGGGTTTTGCATCATTTAAATCAATTAGAGATGATGTTGAAAAAATTGAAATCTCATTTCTTAATTGTGCAAAATTAAAATAAGAGAATAAGTCCTAACATAGATTTATAATAAATATACAAATAGAATTTAATTCATATACAAGAGCAACATGCTATGTCCACTTTATTTAAATAAACAAATTTGGCATATCATTGTCTTTTAAGATTAGTTAATTAAGTTTCTTGAGGATTTTTCCCATTTCTCAAAAGTTGCTTGAATTCATCAATATTTGGTGACATATATTTTACAACATTATTTTTTACAATACGCCACACGTTCTCAATACGGTCTAAGTCGGGGCTATTGGACTATCAGATGGCCACTCTGTAACCCGAATTTTATTTGGGCAAGGATTCCTTTGCAACATGTGAAGTTTCCTTAGGATCGTTATCCTATTGCAAACACCAGTCTCTACCGCGTAAGTTTTTTGCAACATGTATAACCCATGTCTGCAAAATATTCACATAATAAAGTCCATCATTATATCGATGAAACAAAATAAAAGTATTTTATCTTTTAGTGAGATTTACTCCGCGCCATCACCTTTGGTAAACATCAAATTGGTCTATTAACATTTTTATGCCATATGCTAACTTTATTTCTAAAAAGATCAAAAGCCATTTTATTTATTAAATAATGCTCATATGAGCTTGTGCCAATGCCTTTGTGCTTCGATCTGTCGGCTTGTCAGTATGGAAATTCAGAGCTATCTTTTTCATATGTCTCCAATAGAAGCATGAGGAATTGGTATATTATGCTTTTCTTTAGCTAACATGGCAAGTCTATGGGTTGTTGGAGCAGAATTATGATGAGCAAATTGACACAAGGATCGTGCAAGAGTTTATGTGATGGTCTGCCATTACTATGTTTATGCTTAATGGCACCCGTTTCTCTGCGCTTTTGAAGATTATGCTCAATAGTACGAAGGTGACAAAAATGCAAATAGTTTTACGTTGTGTCTCAAATTTTGAATTGACCAAGATTCCTGTGCAAATTTGTTGATTCTTAAAACGTGTTAATTTATATTATTTAATACTACTATGGTCACACGTTATCTATAAACGTTAATAATGTAGATCTTTCCAATATATTTTATTTATTGCGCTTCGCGCATGAAAACCACTTACTTTTATGGAAAAGCGAAATCTTGAATTTGTTACCTTTGTACTACAAAATTCAAAAATTTCATACCATTCATTATCAATAATGAATAGGTGAAATATTGTTTTCATATTAGAACCTGAGTTATATATACCTGTGAACGTAAAGCTCTCTTGTCAATCGCAATTCCATTGGATAATAAAAAAATTTTGAATTAATATTTCTTTTTAACCAATTTAGATACTATCATCGCATCATATCACGTTTTATTTATGTGACATCTAGTGTGATTTAAAAATCTAGTAATAGCCAAAAAAATTTAGAAGTTACACCAATTTAACTAATTAATATTCCTCAAATTTTATTATTATTATTATGGAATAAATAAAGCAAGTCGGAGGTCTTGTGATCTAAAAATCATTTTTTTTTAAATATATCCTTTTGAACGGGAATGATAAACAAAACAAAAAAGGGCTAAATACTACTTAAAGTAGTACAAACAAGTTTTTGTTGACGTGTTCTAATTAGCCAATAATAATTGTCAACTACTTGAAAAATAATTTTTTAAAATAGTATGCCTCCAAAAAAAAACAAAGGAAAAAGTGCTTTAAAAAAAACGGTCCAAAAAAAATCTGGTGACAGTGATCATGATTATGATAATGATGATTACACGTTAAATGAATTCGAAGAAGCTCAACTTAGAGAAGCAATTCTAACTTCTAAAGAAGAATACGAGTCCAAAAATTCAATGCAAGAAGAAGAAACTATTTTTTCGAGTAATGATACTATCACTAATGATGTTGATCAGGATATGGAAGCTGATCAAGAAAAAGAAGAAGGGGAGGAAAAGGAGGAGGAGGAGGAAGACAAATCTTCACAACCAAAGAAATCAAACGTTAAAAGAAAAAAATCAGGAATTCAAGAATTTAAACAAGATAATAAAAACTTAAATAAACGTTTAAGATCAAAAGTTAGAACTAAAGATAGTAATATTGAATCCAGTAAATCTAATAAATCTAATAATAATCGTAAGAAACAAAAAACATCAAGATTGAATGAAATTTCAAATAAGTCAACAAAAGATCAACCTGATTATAAATTGGGAAGAGCCTGGTTACAACAATTAATAGAAGAGAAAATAGCAAGACAATCTAACAAAAAAACCACGATTCAACAATCTGAAAATGATGATAAAGAACTAGATGAAAGTAAAGGAAATAAATTACTTCCATATGAGAAAAGAAATCTTTATATTTACAAAAAAATAAAAGCAAGATATGAGCACAAGATTAAGGTTGCTGAAAAAGAAGCAGCGCAAGAACAATCATCATCGTCATCATCAATTGATGAAACTAACTTAAGTATGCTTGAAAAACTTGATTTGAGACTTAAAAAGTGTGCATCGGAAGAAAATAGATTTGTTGTTGAAACATTAAAAGAGAAAATAAAAGCTCTGAAAGTCAAGATATTCTCAACGTTAGAAGAACTTAAAGTTTTATCTTCCTCTACTTCTGCTATTGTAAAAAGGCCAAAACCTGAATATAATCAATATCTTGATAAACTTTTTACTAAACAACCATGGATGACTAGGAAAGATATGAAATATTTAACTGATTTATTCACTAACCCAGAATCGATCGTTTCATTTATTATAATTAAGGTAACATGTGTGAGAAAATGCATGTATAAATGTGTATATGTAAATGCGTGTATTATATATAATATTCATACAATAATAATTAAAATTATTAATTTTATTTGTTGAAAAGAAAATCATTAATATGGAAAATTTTAATAGGTTCACAGATGAACAAAAAATTCGCGTTATGAATTTAATTCCTAGAGAAGACATCGTACCAATTGCAAGTATAACAGGTGAACCTATTGATACTCCATATATAGAACGTCAACGTACTTCCAATGGTGAAACTCTTTATGAGGCAGGAATCAATGGACAAATTATCAGCCTTGATCCAAAGGTGGTAACACCTCGGTTTGATTTTTGGTTGTCAGATGATGTAAAAGATGCTAGATGGTGGTGGCAACTTAGCATCGAGTATGGATACTTTACGAATTATGGTGTAAATCAGCAATGGGATGAATATGAAAAATTTAGATGTGATCTTCCCAGTTATTGGAAGGTAGTTATATTATATTTATTTATATATTTATATTTATTTATGTATTTATATTTATATTTATTTATATATATATTGCCAGAGCGATGCATTTGAAGAAATGTGGGGAGAAGCTTTAAAAGAAGGTGTTGGTAAGATTCAATTAGCAGGAGATTCTGCCAAAATAACACTTCCAGATCTTGTTAAAGCAATGGTTATCAAAGAAGGTGATACATTGATATATAAACGGGGCTTTGCGAAAATTGACATTACTGTTACAATGGAACTTAAGGTAAAATTTACATTTATACTGGGAGGTGCTTTTTTTGAATTTTAAAAATAATGATCAAGGTAAAATAATGATTTACACAGGTGATAAAAGTAAATAGAAACAATGGATGTATGACTGTAAGAATCGGGACGGACGAGAAAACTAAAGTGATCGAAGATGTTCAAAGACCAACAAGTTTAGAGAATGAAATATTAGATTTTGATGGTAGAATTCCAAAAGTTTCACGACCACATGGAAATGCATTCAAGAATTTATCTATTGTTAAATCTGAAAGTTACAAACCAACAATATTTGAACTTCGTAAAGAATATTGGGCTAAAAGTCATAATTAACTATGATTTATCATCTTTTTTATTTGAAAGAAAAAAAAGAATAGATTTTAAATTTTGAAAATATAACAAGAATAATAAAGTTCTGGATTCATTCGTTCTAATTTTTGAATTTTTGTCTGAAATTTTTCCCACTAAAAAAAATATATATTAAGATTTTTTTGTATTTCTGTCAAAAAAACCTTCCGCCTGGGGTACTGCCCAATTGTTAACATGTGGAAAAATGATGAACGACCAATTATTTCGTTAAATCTCCCTCGCCAGGGTCATTGATATTATGAGTGTGTTGAAAAAGTGTCATCCAGTATATATTGACTGCTAATGGTTTGTGTAGGTGTAGATAGGTTCTTGTAAAGTGGAATGAAAAGTTAAGAGCAATCTTGATGCATCAGCAATAGAAATGGCAGTTGCTGGACGAGGATCCTGAGGCTTTATAATATAGCCACACCTGAATGAAATACACGATGAATTGATACATTCAATAGCACATGTACTTTGACACTAGTTATCTTGTCATTCTTTTACATAATTCCTCTCTGCAGCGCCAACTTTTTCCCATATTCTTTTTGCACAGAACTGCCGATTATATCGATTCTTCAACTGAGTCTTAGAATATTTCAGATCTTGACCAAGCCCTTGTGGATTTTATGAGCTGCAATAAAGTTCGTCAGATCCTTTTCTAAAATCTACAGATCTAATAAAGATTATACGAAGCCCCATATCTCAAAATGCAAAAGTCTCTGCCTCCATTTTAAATCAAAATAAATAGAAAACAACTTATTTATGCTATTAGCATATGTTTGTATCATTTTACGGCCTAGATTTTTGCAATAGGCGTGAGTTAAGGTAGACGGATTGTCGATTAAGGATTCCCTTCCTTTTTCAATAAAACAGTAACGTTACATGATCTTTTTTTATATTAATATTAGGAGGGGGTGTGTGTCTTAGTTTGTCTGGTAAATATTCTTTCTACGTATAATTTAGAAATAGAGAATATAGAAACCATAATTATGGTTTCCTACAATAATAATAATAATAATAATAATAATAATAATAATAATAATAATAATAATAATAATAATAATAATAGAAACAATAGAATTGTTAATAATAACGATAGTAACAATAATAGTAATGCTAATTATAATACGAAATATCAAATAACTGAACAGGAATTGAGTATAATTCTTACAAGAGTATTCGAAAAGATTGGTCAAACCAACTCATCTAAAGAAGTATATGCTCTTTTTTTTGTTTTTTGTTTTAAAAGAAATTACTTTTATTCACATTATTATTTTGTAGGGCATTCAAGAATTATATACTTTTTTGTTAGAATATCCTGAATATGGCTTAAAAGTTGATGCATTTATTGCAAGTGCAGGAACATTTTTTCATAAATACATACAAAATGCTTTGGCAGAAATTGCAACGTGTGAAATGCGAGCTCATGGATTGTTGCCAAAAGAAGCCATCATCAACAAAAATAATAAACTAACCACTACCACTATGCCAATACAAAATGACAAATCATTTGAAACTAATTCAAATCATTTTCCATATCATAATAATTGCGAAGAATTACCAAATTCTGCTTTGTCAAGGTCTACAATGTCTACACCGGAATTTAATTTGTCAGGTAGCGTTTTATTAATCATTTATACTATTATCATTATTATACCAAATAAAATAAAAAAATTTAAAATAAGAAATAAAATAAATAATAAAAAATAGACGAGTTCAGAGAAAAGATTGCCAGAGAAACCTTTGAACAAACTAGGTCACGTCTTCATAATATCTTTCAATATGAAAAGTATAAGGTATGAATGAACGAATTTGATTGATTGATTGGCTATTGTAAGGTTGTAAATATGATAACTAAAAATTTATCATTATTATTAATAATAGAGTGGATTAAAAAGATCAAGTCTACCGAGTTTACGTGAACATAAAAATAATAGCGAGAGATTAGAATTTGCTAAAAATATTATTGTATCTCGAAAACATAATCGTACATCTACCTGGGCTGATGCCTCTTCTCTATTATCATCAACTGATTTTTTTATCACTTATAAAGTATAAAAAATAATTTTCTGAAAAAATCACCATTCCTTCAAGTATTCATTCGTCTTTAATTATTATAAAGTCTTTTTGATACTTCACACCCACCCTTAATATCATCCATCTTTCCCAACCTTCCCAATATTCAATTGGAAGAGATTTGAATTAAAATATTTTCATCACATTAATATCAAACATTCTTTTTTATCCTTTCTTAATTATTCCAATTTAAAAAATACTATTCATTGTTTAATTTTATTAATATTTTTCAAGAACAATATTTTTATAAATCCAAATTTGACAGGAGTAATTCAGAAGAGAGAGTGGTTGATAAATTTTAATGTATTTTAGTTGTAAATATTTTTTCTTTTTTTTAAATAATAATTTATTCATACACTCTTTTTACATACGTAGTCAATGTATATTTAATAATTATTGCTAATTTGAAAATTAGCAATTTTCATTCATTCTTTTTTTTAAACAATTCTTTGTAATTACAATACAACAACACTGTAAAAACTACAGTAAACAATAAAAATACTATTTTGAAGACAAGTTTTTATATGGTCTCAAATCTTTTATCATTATAATTTACTTTCTTGAACTGGTTTATGCATCGATAAAATTAATGATTTTTTTCGAATTACATTTATTTTTTGTTCATTGTTTGTCACCATCATTTTCATCATTACTGCCTTCATCATTATCGTCATTAATACTTTCATTAACTTTTCAGTTTCTTCAATAGCATGCATCCGTATCATCACTAGGAGTTTTTGGTTTTTGGATATTTCTTTATCATATATTATCAAATTCTTGATTAACAACCTCTTTCTTCCATTTGAAATTCTTGTTATGTTCCTGCTATTATATTCTTGATAGCTTCTTGCGTTGTATCTTTCACGATCCTGCTTCTGTCCAACAGAACTTGTTAAAAGACTTTTTGATGAAAGTCTCTTTTGTGATATTGAGCCATATCGTCATCTTTAATGAGTTGCATGACTGCATCTTTGCATATGATATAAAATGTTTTATTTTAGTATACAACTTAAAATCTGATAATTAAATTGGTTTTTTTAATAATATTTAATGGTGGTGAAGAGGAAAACGGTTCGCGTCAACCGAACTAGTAACAAAGTCCCTGTGTATAGTTCAGGCAATATACTGAGATTCGACTCCCAACGTGTCAAAATGAAGTGTAAGAGAGCCGAGAGTTTTATAAAAAAAATTTATTTTAAACTTCAAGAAATCAGAAAATTTTTAGTTATAAAAAAGCTGGTTTTAAAGGAACGTATTTACTAGGTCATTCAGTTGGACTTAAACTTAATGGTTATGAATCGTTAACAACTTAAATTTAGATAGATATCTGCTAGAACTCGATATTTTGAAATTGATAAAAACCATTTATTCAGGACTTGTACCCACATAGCTAAGATCATATGATAGTTTAAATGAAATGCTGTCAATAATAATAAAGTATCAGATTCTCGCCAATTATCGATAAATTGGTAATTGTTAGCATAAATATTTTACTTTTTCAAAAAAAAAAATGTACACAGTGAGTCTCGGTTTAGCGGATTTAGGGATAAATTTTCAAAAACCAAATTGTCTATAATTATTTTATCTCGCTAACAGATCTAATGGGATTTTTCATAATATATTCGGTTTACTGGATATTTTTTTAAAATCACTTGTTATAATAATAATAATAATAGTAATAATAATAATAATAATAATAATAATAATAATAATAATAATAATAATAATAATAAATTTCTCTCGATATTACAGATAATGATGATCCTTGTACTTGCCTTTTTTTGTTAGCCGAGTTTAATAATAATAATATTATTATTAATATTAACAACATATCTCTAATGATACGAATAAAACAGCAATAAAACGAAACTTCTTATAGAAGTACCCAAGAAGCAAAACAATGTTGAATTGACGAATTTATGAGTTAACAATGATATTAATATTATTTGATGTTTATTATTAAAATTATTATTAAATTTTTTTTGCATATAATGTGTATCACGTGATTTGATCAATCGCTTTTGATTTAACGGATAATAATAAATTATCATTTATTATTATTATTATTATCATTATTATCTGGAAAAAAATATCCGTTAAATCGAGCGAGACTCGCTGTGTATGTTAAACAAAGTTCTTCTATTCTAAATCACATGTTTCACAACATAAAAAAGATCAACAATCGATTTTGTCACAAGTGATAAAACGAATGTCCACTATGCTAATACTAATAACAACGAAGATAACAATAACGACATGGAAATGAACATTGACAACGATGACACAGCGACAAATCAAACTGAAAATTTGGATCAAAGTCTTGCAACATTGACTAAACGTAAAATTGAAACAGAAGAATGTTTGTCTCCCAACAAACGCCTAAGAGAAATCTTGGTTTCTACATCAACAATAGGAAAAATTATTACTTCTGATAAAATCAGTGAAAATATACATATTCAAGAAAGCACTTGTAACAACAAGAAATATACAATATTTGATAGATGCCAACCCTGTAAGGAGCATACATAATATTAAAGATGAAATTATGATTGTATTATTAAAAAAATTTTTAAATGATTTATTTAATAACAATTTATTTAGGCGTAAATAAGAAAGTAGATAAATGTAGATTCCAAAATTTCAGGTACTTTTATATTAACCCTATAACAGATGAAATAATGGAAGGTTCAAATTTTATTTCGGATTTAAACCCTGCCTCAATATTAAAATCAAGAGAAATCCCATTAAATCAAGAGGATAGCCAATATATACTAGGTATCACTTTATAAAATCAAATCAAAAATCAATAACAATAATTATAATTATATTCACATTATACATTTTTTAAAAAAATTAGATTTGATAGCACCTACTTTTAAAACAATTTTGCAAAGAGAATTTTCTCACATAGACAAAGCTGTATGTAGAAAAAATCCTGAAGCAAACATTAGACAATTATGTGATAATTGTCAGCATACAATTTTTAGTGGATTTTGGATATGCATTGTGTGTGGTAGAGAAATATGTATTGAATGTTACGATGAATGGGATGAATTGTCGCCAAAAACATTTGGAACAGTTGGCAAATGTTCCTTGAAACGTAGGCATGAAAAAAGACATATGTTGGGTGTCTGTTTCTATCAACGTTCAGAAATTGAAAAATTATACAAGGAAACATGCAAAATACTTAATGTTGACGATACAATTCCAATATTCAATGAAAATAACCCTGAATTAATTAATGATCCATCAAACCCAGCGACAACGTTAATAGCTATGGAATCACCCGAATATACAAATTCACTGAAATCTGAAATATCGAAATCTATGGAGTTGATCGAACCAATAAAACCAATGGAATTGATTGAACCAACAAAAAATACGGAGTCGTTTGGACCGATTGAATTATCTAAATCTATTGAATCAATTGAATTTACACCTACTATTGTCAATCCTGAACCGACCCAGCAATTATTGTTGTTAAATGAACAAAATAACGACTCTATAATTACTGAAGAAAAAACCATAAAAAATTCTGATACCATACCCACACCCATTATAGCCGACGACAACGACAACAGCAATGATAATGATGGTTTAAATGAACTTAAAGATATTGATTCAGAAATTTATGACAATTCACACGAAAGCCACAATCAACTTGAATGGAATAATGGAGAAATGACAATTGAACAGTT
The DNA here is from genome assembly GCA_958430865.1 of Entrophospora sp. SA101. NCBI lineage: Eukaryota > Fungi > Glomeromycota > Glomeromycetes > Entrophosporales > Entrophosporaceae > Entrophospora > Entrophospora sp. SA101. The sequence continues at coordinate 46,869 of CAUDNR010004132.1, read as the reverse complement.
TCGCGAATTTTGGAAAAAAGGATATCCGTTTGTGATTAGGAACTTGAAATATGAAGATCAATTTTGGAATCCAAATTATCTTAGTAAACGATATGGTAATACACCATGTGATACTATCGATTGCAAGACTGACAAAATCTTTCACACAACTGTTAGAGAATTTTTCGATGGATTTGTAAACCTTGAAAAAAGACCTAAATATCGTAGAAACATAACTTGTTTGAAATTAAAGGTATAATATATTTATGTATCAATAATAATAATAATAATAATTATTATTATTATTATTATTATAACCTCCTAAAAAAGTTTTTTTATTAATAATATAATATATATATATATTTTAAAAATAAAGGATTGGCCATCAAATCAAGATTTTGCTAGAAAATTTCCTGATCATTTTAAAGATTTTATGTCTACTATGCCATTCCCACAATATTCGACACGCAATGGTAATATGAATTTGGTCAATCAATTACCTAGAGAATATATTGTGTAAGTGTTGTAAAGCAATTAATTTCATTATTTACATTCATGATGCATGAATATTATTTATCTGACCTTTTAATAATTTTTTAATTGATTTTTTCAATGATCTTATTAAAAGCCCAGATTTAGGTCCTAAAATGTATAATGCATATGGATCTGAGGATGGATTGAAGGGAGTTGGAACTACAAGGCTTCACCTTGATGTAACTGATGCGGTTAATCTAATGACATATGCACCAGGAATTCATGAAAGACTACCGGATGAACAATTAAAACCAGCAGCAGCAGTCTGGGATCTTTATCACGTAAATGATTTACCAAAAATTCGAAAATTTTTACATGGCTACACCAATAAAATAGGACTAAGGATTGACGATCCAATTCATGACCAATGTTACTACCTAAACGAAACATTAAAGGAAATGTTATTACAAGAACAAGGTGTTAAAGGCTGGAGAATTTATCAGAATCCAGGTGATATGATTTTCATACCTGCAGGTTGTGCTCATCAAGTTTGTAATTATACTGCTTGTGTTAAAGTTGCAGTAGATTTTGTTTCACCAGAAGGTGTTGTTAGAAGTTATAATGTCAGCAAAGAATTTCGTAGACTTTCTCGTAATCATGCAAGGCGTGGAGATATTTTACAACTTCCTAATATTTTATTACATGCGTGGAATTCTATTTATCAGAATTATACTCAGGGTCAACAAGATGATGATCAAAATCAAAATTAATATTTATTTTTTATTTTTCTAAATTAGATTAATTAGACTTAGAATTTGGCGACAATTTATTGAATAATTTTACTTGAACCAATGAATGGCCTTGGAGCGTGGTAAAAAAATAATCATAATTATAGTAATGATTGTTTAATTATCTATTGGTTTGATATTAATTGAGCGATTAAATTAAAAATAATAAATGAATTATCAATAAATCAAAACGACTGTCCGTATAACTAATTATTGGAAGGGAGGGTGGGAATAAAGGAGAATTTATTATAGAAATAAATGGAACATAACAAAATATTGAAACCAAAAACGCCAATTACAGAATTGAATGTTATAAAGGTGGAAAAGGCTTTAAATATCAAGTCAAGTTTGGAGGTCTATTTAAAAAGCTAGATGACATTCAAAAATCCAAGAAGTTGTCAAATTGCCAATGATCCCTTTCATGAATTTAATTTGTTGAAAACCAATATCATAAAACATATTAAAGACTTGTCATTTTCCCATATTGACTAAAACCTACTCCAATAGATCACAAGCGTCAAGAGTACAATAATATTCACCAATTGGCGAAAGATGGATTTTGTCCAAACCAGCACAAAATGTTGACAACTAATTTAAGATGACTATCTTCTATTTTTTAATCCCTTTAGATAATCTTCAGGCATTAATTTAAATATATGAGGAGCAAATTTTCCGCCCTGTACTTTTTAAAATGTTTCGAATAGGTGGTAATCCTTGGGTTCCATATAAATTAACTTGATTCGGATCGATATATGTCACACATCGACTTCGACCATGAAATACTCAAAAACCATAAAGTAAACACACCTTATACATTAAGTAAAAGCTGCTCTACGGATAAGAGATAATAACTCAATATACGTGTTTAAAACTTGAGCAAAGATTTTAATTGATCCAATCTTGATTTTGTTGCTTTTGAAAAAGTGTGTTTTCACATCTTGTAAAACTTTGATCTTGAATTACTCGAAAACCAACAAGTAAATACGACTTGAATATTAAGTAAAGTTCGCTCTCCGGGGATGTAATAGCTCGAACACAGTCTTTCAAATCCTGGTAAAATATTTTGTTCGAACTCGCCGCGGCTTTGTTGTTTTATAGAAATTTCAATTTGATCGATTAGATCCGACTCATCCCGAAATTTAGTCCGCCGTTAATGTCGTGATCACATGATTTTTTAAAAGCTAATGCCATATCAGCCTTTTTCTGATAAGCTTAGTTAATCGATTTTCATTTGATGGATTATATATATATATATATATATATACAGAGGTAGAAGAGGGGCCACTTCAAACAAATTGAAGAATCAAAATTTTATTTTAATAAAATGGAAACTTTGGCCATATTTCCTATGTATAATTGGGAGGCCCTTATGTAGTGAGTTTAGATAAGCCACACGGCAAGATAAAAGGAAATGTATAAAGTGAGTGGCACATATATAAACCAAATCAGATAATCCATTACAACACAATTTTCATAATAGCAAATATCCATAGTAATAATTGTTGTTAGCCAAATCCGAAATATTTTAGATTTTAAAAAACAACTTCTGGAACGACTGTTAAAAATTGGATATTTGGTTTGTGTGACCGAACGAAAGAATTTTATAACAATTTGAATCATGAATGAGGAAAAGATTATTCTTGATGTTGGAGGAATTAAGGTTTTTTGATTTAAGATTATTTTTTTCAATATTAATACTTTTTCCCGTTATTGTTATTACTGTTATTTTCTAATACAAATATAAATGTATATATATAGTATAAAACTTATCGTTCGACATTGACAGCCCATCCTGAAACTTTACTTGGTACAATGTTTAAAGATAGTAATAAAGATTTATTAGATCCTATAAACGGAAATGAATATTTTTTTGATCGTAACGGCGAGGCTTTTCATTATATTATGGAATGGTATCGTAAAGGCAAATTTTTTTGGTCAAAGGAAGAAGATTATGACAACAATAACAATAGTAACAACAACAACAACAGCAGCAGCAGCAGCAGTAGCAGCAGTAACAGCAGCAGCGGTAACGGCAATAAAAAGACTTGTGTATATAATATAACATTTGAAGAGTTAAAATATGAATTAGATTATTTTCAAATACCTTTAAGAAACATAAATATTGAATATGGTATTGAAGAAGCATCGGATACATTGGATAAATTTATTATAGCGATGGAAAACATTATAAAATTGCATATAAAGAATTATATATCAGATTTCACCATACGATTTAATGAGAATTATCAAATAAACTACATATCAAATTTTGACAATGATCAAACAATACAACCATTAACACAACAAACTCATCAGCCAAGACACATTCAACCAGAAAAGCAACTTAATCATTCGACAAACAATTTACATCAGAGAAAATTTAATTTGTCAATCGAGGAATTGTTGCCTTTTGAAGCATCAGGTTATCAGATCTTGATATTGATGGGAGCTAATTTGCAAGAACATTTTGAAGATCTGTTTAAAGCAATAAAATTGACTTGGTTTAATGGCGATTATAAAATCGAAGATTCTGGATCTGGTAAAATTATTTCAGGTATTGAATTACAAATTTCATTCAAACTTGAACCTGAACTGATCATCAAGAATAGTCAACTATTCAAATATAAACCATCAATAACAGATAGGTAGGTTGTGGGTGGTGTTGGAGATGATTGATGATGATTAAGATGTTATATCATTTATATCATTAGAAAATTAAAACCTTAGAATATTATTTATACTGCACATATTTCATATATATACATATATACATATATATATATTTTAAATGAAATAAATTAATTATTATTATTAGAATTAGAAGTAATATTAACATACATATTATATTATTATAAATATCATATTATATATTTAATATTTAAATAAAAAATATGTCTTATAAGAATGAATATATGATTAATCTAAGCTAAATTTCTTGATATTTTCAAAAATTTTATCATAATCATAATTCAAGTAGACATTTAATTGAATGTATTTTTCTTCAACAGGTGTTAAATCATCACTACGAACCATAAGAATTTCATCAATTGATTTATTGTTACTATTTTTATTATCTTCGTTGTCATTATTCTCATCTCCTCCTAATAATAATCCAATTATTGATGATAAATAATTATTAATAATTCCATATCCTGAAATCTCAAATTCCTTTAATTTTTCATTTGATTTTTTTAAACTTGGATTCAATCTTATTAATTTATCACTATCATTATTAATATTAATGTTGCTAATATTGATATTGCTGCAATTATTACTAGTACATTTATTGTTATTGCTATTTTTATTATTATTCTTACTATTATTCTTATTATTACTATCATTATTATTACCACAGCTACAATTGCCATTATTACTAACAACATTATTTGATCTTGTAAAATTCTCTCTTTTATAAAACGTTATGCTAAAATCTTCAACAAACTCACATCGATAATCATCAATTGTTTCAATTAAAGCTGTAATAAACCTATCTACCTTGCTTCCTAAATATTCATCATCAGCAATAATTATTGGCGATGATTTAAATATTAGATGATTACAACTATGTTTATGGTGTTGGTGATGATTTTTATTGATAACATTATTATTGTTGTTGTTATTGTTGTTGTTACTAATTGGGATTTGAAAATAATCAAACTCTTTCAACACCTCCAATTTATTAACACAACTATAATAACAAGAGCAACAACAAGAGCAACAACCATCCTCTCCTCCTCCTTTACATTTAACATCATCATTTTTTCCTTCTTCTGTTGCTACCGTTGCTCCATCGTGATTATGCCAAATTATTTCGCCACCATTACGATACCATTCCATAATATAATGAAAAGCTTTGCCGTTCCTGTCAAAAAAATATTCGTCTTTATTACTTTCATTATTGTTATTTGTTGAATTCAATAATTCATTATTCCTTTCTTGAAACATTGTGCCAAGTAATGTTTCGGGAAATGCTATTAATGTCGAACGATAAGTTTCATACTATATATATTTATTAATTATTATTTATTATTATTATTAAAATATTTTGAATATATATATTCAAATACATAGATTTATTATTATTTTACCTTTATTCCTCCGACATTAAGTATAATTCTTTCTTCATTTAATTTTTCCATGATTTTTTTTTTTTAAAAATCCTTTTTTTATTTGTTGTTTTATAATAAAAATAATAACAATAATTACTATTATTATAAATAGATTCAAAGCCGTGATGATCACATGTATAAATGGTAAATAATAGTAATTATATTTTTTTTCATTTCACACGTGCGTATACGAAAAAAAATTATATAATGTCGTCACCATCATCTCCTCCTTCAAAATCTTTAATATCTCCCTCTCCTTCCCCCTCTCTTCCCCCCTTCTCAGACATAATTACTTTGAATGTAAGTGGTGTTAAGGTAAAAATTCTTAAAAATAATAAAAATAATAAAAGTAATGTTGTCGTTTAATGTATTAATCATCAATGGTAAGGATTAATTAATCGCTCTATAAAATACGACAGTATAAAACATATCGATCAACATTAACAGCGTATCCTGAGACGTTGCTCGGTACAATGTTTCAAGAAAGAAATAAAGAATTACTAAATCCAATTAATAGTGATAATGAAAACAATGAATATTTTATTGATCGTAATGGTAAAGCTTTTCATTATGTATTAGAGTATTATCGTAATGGTGGTAAGATAATTTTGTCTGATCATAATGAATGCGGAGGAAATTCAGATTCTAGCAATGATATCAGCAACAATAATAGCAACATTGGTGATAGTAGTGGTGGTGGTAATAGTAATAGTAATAGTAGTAAGCAGATCAAGGATAATAATTGTTGTTATTGTCATGTTAGTAAATTAGAAATATTAAGAGAATTTGATTATTTCCAAATTCCAATTCCCAACACTATACAAAATGCATATGGAAATCAAATTGCTTTAATCACATTGAACCAATTCATCAAAGCAATGGAAAACATTATAAAATTACATATAATTAATTTCAGATCATATTTTGGATTAAAAGTTATTTCAAATGGTGAAATAATTTATTGTATAAATGGTAAATAATAGTAATTATATTTTTTTTCATTTCACACGTGCGTATACGAAAAAAAATTATATAATGTCGTCACCATCATCTCCTCCTTCAAAATCTTTAATATCTCCCTCTCCTTCCCCCTCTCTTCCCCCCTTCTCAGACATAATTACTTTGAATGTAAGTGGTGTTAAGGTAAAAATTCTTAAAAATAATAAAAATAATAAAAGTAATGTTGTCGTTTAATGTATTAATCATCAATGGTAAGGATTAATTAATCGCTCTATAAAATACGACAGTATAAAACATATCGATCAACATTAACAGCGTATCCTGAGACGTTGCTCGGTACAATGTTTCAAGAAAGAAATAAAGAATTACTAAATCCAATTAATAGTGATAATGAAAACAATGAATATTTTATTGATCGTAATGGTAAAGCTTTTCATTATGTATTAGAGTATTATCGTAATGGTGGTAAGATAATTTTGTCTGATCATAATGAATGCGGAGGAAATTCAGATTCTAGCAATGATATCAGCAACAATAATAGCAACATTGGTGATAGTAGTGGTGGTGGTAATAGTAATAGTAATAGTAGTAAGCAGATCAAGGATAATAATTGTTGTTATTGTCATGTTAGTAAATTAGAAATATTAAGAGAATTTGATTATTTCCAAATTCCAATTCCCAACACTATACAAAATGCATATGGAAATCAAATTGCTTTAATCACATTGAACCAATTCATCAAAGCAATGGAAAACATTATAAAATTACATATAATTAATTTCAGATCATATTTTGGATTAAAAGTTATTTCAAATGGTGAAATAATTTATATACAAAAAGAACAACAAAGTGAACCTTTACTGCCAATCGACGAATTGTTACCATTCAAAAATTCTATTTACAAAATTTTGTCGACAGCTGAATATCAAATTAAAAATTATTTTGAAAAGTTATTTAAAGATATCAAATTATCCTGGATAAACCATCAAACTGTTAGTTTCGGTCACAAGCAAACCAATCGATCCCTTTCATCAGTTTTTCTACATTCTTTTGAAATTGAAGTAAAATTTGAATTGGATTATGATTTAATAATCAGGAACTCTAAATTAAATATGATTTAATCATAATATTGTGATATCCTTCGCCTAAAACTAGATAGTTCCACCTCACTTTTGTGTCATCTCCTTTTTTATTTAGTATTAAAAACTGTCTTGGATTTGTAAAGAATTTATTGTAAATTAACATTTAATCGAATATTTATTGCAAAAATTCAATAAATATTTGATCAAGCTAAATTTTAGCCACTATCCTAAACGGGGTGGGTGATAGTATCGATAGAATTTTCTGGCTATTACGTATAATAATAATAAATTATTATATTTTTTAAAGAATCTTTTCAATATCTTTTATCATCACCATCATCACCATCATCATCATCATTATAATAATATCGTTCCATTAGATTTATGTAATGGCTTAAATTATACATAACGATAAGGACAATTACATACTAATACAAATGATAATGCTAATACTGATACCATTTGAAGTATCAATAGATATTATACGATTATGAGGTAGTAGTATTATTTTTATTTAGACGACATTTTATGTAAAGAAGAAAAGTTTATCAAGTTTGCTAAATTTTAAACACATTGATCATAAATTCGCAGGGAACCAACTGTTCAAGTTTTATAAATTCAAATCTCAATAAGCCAACTTCTAATGAAAATAAATGTTCCTTGTTTAATGCATTATATTTTAAATTACTATGTACAATTATTGGGGTATAAATACAATTAAATTAATTTTAATTTTATTATTATTATAATGCATCAAAATTTATAACAAGTGATGATTTTTTCTTTTCTAGTTCATCTTCTCTCTAATATTAATAATATTAATAACATTAATAATTAATTAATAAATTAATCTATAGATAGTAAGAAATCTTCTCAATTTATTTACCTTTTCCATCCAATGTAACGCTGCAACAATAGTTGCTAAAATAACAGTAGCTGTGGCCAGTGTAGTTAATACCCATGGAATCCAATCGCCAGGATGAATATATAGCTCTAATGCCCATCTATTTAATCAAGAACATAAATTAGAATATAAATATGTATTAAATATATTTTAGTAATAGACATACGTGTAAATGTCATTATAATCATCAGGTTGATATGGTATAATGATAAGCTGAGAATTTGGAATTACACCAAAATATGAAGTATAATGATAAGACTATTATTATAAAATAGAAGTCAGTAAAAATCACATAATCTACATTTATGCAATTAGTATTATCAATAATAACAAGCAGTACCTGGTTACGCACAACACCTACAAATAATTCTTCAACATAATTATTTGTACGTCCAAGCCCAAAGAGTGTGTAAGGCGTTTGTAAATAAAGATATCCAACTTGCGAATACTGTGCAACTATTTAAATCCATATATTAATTAATATCTGATTACTCAATCAATTCAAATTTACAATCATTTATTGAAAAGTACCTTGATTTGCTCTTTTATTTCCGTATGTATCAACAACAGTAAATTTAAACGCCGAGCCTGGATAATTTACTCCATAATGCTATTAAATTATCATATAATAACAATGATTACAATTATTAAATTAAGGTTTGATTATTAAATAAGAAATACATCATATGTGAATTAAAATACCTGTCTTTGCGATACACCATTTAATACTACAAAATACAAGGCAGACACATTATTATTATTGAAAGAAAATCATAATTATAATAATGATGATGATGATGATAATTGTTATTATTATTATTAAACATACCCAAAGTTTTTAAAAAGAAAGCATCATTAAAGTAATCATTATTTATCAAGTAAATATCTCTTGCTGCGTCATTACTTTTTAGATCAGCAAGAACCATTATATCCAACGTTCCCTAAAATAAATAAATACATTTAAATTACAAATTTCTTCTCATAAATATTATAATACATAGACTTCTTATAAAAAATAAAATAAATAATAATTACATCTTCGTCAACATCAAAGAAAGCAGCACCTTTTGCATTTGTAATTTCATTTAATGAATTTGCACCATCAATCACTTTAACAAATGCACGTCTTTGAGCTTTAACAGCTAATGGATCACAATATTCAAGTGTGCATGGAATTGACTCTAATAATGATACAAAATGTTCAGTGCCCTTTTCACTAATAACAAGAAGATCGGGAAAACCATCCATATTGTAATCACCTATATAATAAAATCAGTTAATACAATTATAATATGAACAAAGTAAAATGAATGGTAATAAGGGCTGACCGCGTAACTCAAATGAACACTTAGCTAAACTGACTAAACTATTTAGTCATATGTTAAGTCAAGTTTAGTCTAGACTAAATTAGGATTTTAACTCCTTTACACTGCCAGCCCTGTGGTAATAGTAATAAAAGACCTACCAATTCTAATTGGAACAGGCAACATTCCTTTGAATGATTTATCTTTAATAACTATTACTCCACCATCTAGTAAATCTTTAACATCTATAATTGTATATGCCTAAGTTTTTTTAACCACATATATATATATATATTAAAATAAGATTTATATAAATAATTTTATAAAATTTAAATAATAATAATAATTTTTACATCGTTATCTGGATCATCGTTTAGATTAAATCTAAAGTCATCATCAGGTTCACACAAATTTGATAACTTTCTACAATTTGTTTCATCTTTACTTGAGCATAAAGGCTTTTGTTTATTGTAAGCTATATGAATGGCACACTCGGATTTTTTACACACCGGAAATACCATATCTATTGTACCATCTCCATCTATTTATATATAAATAAATAATGAATAGTAAAATTAATTTGAACCAATAGAAAATTTTTAACAAATACGCGCTTTATTACTATTATTACTATTATTACTAACCCATATCAGCAAATGTAATTGGACCTGCATATGTAGGTAATTCACCATATCTGGTAAGAACGTATCCATGATCCTTTGTATTAACCCATATTTGATATGATGTTTCCCTGAAATTTTCCTCGCATGTCAAGAATAGATCTAATTTTGCAATATATGTTAATAATATTTGATATGTATACATATTTGCAAATATAAAATTCCATCATCTACCTGATAAGCAGTCACCATTAAGATCTATAAAAGCATTTGAATGTGGTTCTGATAATCTACAACCTTTTTGTGGCATGGTCATGTTGTCTGATAATGGAACCCTTGTATAAAATACATAAATTATTATTAGTTGGTTATTATAATTATTATATTTATGATTTCCAATGACAAAAATCTTCTCCCTTTACTCTCCAATAAAGTCAATCAATGATGGAATTTTCTTTCTTATATCATAATATGGATTTACATAATAACTAACAAATACCAACTAATAATAAGATTTAACTTAAGCTTACACTTCAAATAATGTTCCAGTAGATTCATTATATACATTTTTCCATACAAATAATTTACTATCGTGTGTAGAAGAGAAATAATGCCCAAGCAAGTCTGTTTTCATATCACCATCAAAATCGAATGTTATTGGATGTTGTGAATATGATGATTCAAGATCAGCATAACTAAGATCTAGAGAAATCAATCATTTTGAAGAAGCATATATTTGTAAATCCCAAGTTTTTCGGAGGGTTAAAAATAAATATTACTAATAAAAGATCATTAGTTACTAACTAAATGTAGCATTATCATATCCAAAATATACTCTCATATATAATGGTTCATTTTTCCTATATATAGTTGATGGATTAGTTTGACCCATCAATAATAAATCCAAATTTCCATCATAATTATAATCTCCTGGTATTACATTTGTGATCAAAAAATCATTTATTTCTATATCTGACGAGTTTGCCTTAGAAAACTTGTTTGATTCTAATAATGTTATTTTTGATGAAAAATCATAAGAAAGTGCGCGAAAAAAATAAATCAAAATAACTGATTACTAAATAAATAATAAAATCCACCGCATACCATGATCCCATAAATATATGCTTATTGATTTTTGAGTAGAATCTAAAACAACTATATCGGTACTAAAAAAAATTTTTTAAAATCGAAAATTTATTTTTGATTTTTCCCTTCTCCCCCAAAAATCAACGTAATAATAATAATTTACAATTTATCCGAATTGAAATCGCCAAAAGCCGCCACCGTTCCTGAAATGTTTTGTAGACCGGTATCTTTTAGCGGTGTCAGTCCATTAGTTAATGAATGTTTATTGTTTCTGTTAAAAAAACTTGAATTTATTGAAGGTAAATATAATAATGTTATAAAAGAGAATATAGATATAATTTTTGCAAAAAATGAAGACATATTTTACAAATTTTTATATATTTTAATTTAGCATTAAAAGAATTGTAAAAAAAAATTGGTAATTAAAATTTGCGTTATTTATTTTTTTTTCTATTTTGGTAAATCTTCATACATATTAGGTTGATCCCAGATAAATAACATGCAGTTGAAAGCTCTTGGCATTTTAGCGCGTGTACACAATTTTTTATACTGCGACTATTACTTATTCCATTATTATCGAAGCCATAAACTAAGCCATAGGTAAACCAAATAATCGCATAAATGGAGAAAACTATTACTATGAAGTATTTTAGAAAAGAATGAATTTGATGGAAAATATACCCGACAACGAATATAGTTAGTTACTAATACTAATCGCGTTACAACGAAGTCACGTGGAAAATGACTAACAAAAAAATCGTACGATAAATTATTTATGTAATATTAATATTATTAATATGATTATTTTTGTGGAAATTGTAACAAAACGAACGATCATTTCTGTGATTTAATATTTTTACGAAATTCTAAAAGATATAAATACAAGCCTTGTTATTTGAGTGGTTGGTTATTTATTTAAAAAAAAAAATTATAAAAATAAAGTTTAATACACAAGAACAACTATAATCATCTAAAAAATGAAACTTTATTACTGCACAACAAAAAAGAGAAATTTGCTTATTAAAAAAAAAAATAACCCTGAACCAAAAAAGTTGAATTAGCAGCAAGATATGGTATTAGCCAAGGTCAAGTAAGCGATATATTAAAAGAATCTGAAAGATGACCTAAATTCCTATCAAGCAAGATTAAAAAGACCAAATTCTTTACCTGCTTCTAAGATCGATGGACCCTTGATATTACGGATTGAAAAGGCTCTCGAATGTAATTTAACAATCACTGGTTCTATTATACAGGAAAAAGCTTTTTAAGGTTTGCAGAATTATTTAGAAGTAAATAACTTTAAAGCATCATCTGTTTGGCTTCATAACTTTAAACAAAGATATTCGATTCAAGAATATAACAAGCATGGAGAATCTCAAAGCGCCAGTGGAAATAACATAATTATGTTATTTCCACTTAGTCTAGGTTATTCCCCCTCAGCTATGACATGTCGATCGCAAAATTCAAGTCATTCGAATGTTGGGTGTATCATAAAACTCAAGTCATTCGAATGATGGGTGTATCATAAAACTCAAGTCATTCGATTGATGGGTCAAATGCATTTGCCTCGTCAAAGATGAGGCACGTAGTGCCGAATCGTTATCCTATTTGGAAACGCGAGGATGAGGCACGTAGTGCCGAATCGTTATCCTATTTGGAAACGCGAGGATGAGGCACGTAGTGCCGAATTGTTATCCTATTTGGTAATCCGATGATGAGGCACGTAGTGCCGAATCGTTATCCTTTTTGGTAACGCGAGGATGAGGCACGTAGTGCCGAATCGTTATCCTATTTGGTAACTCAAGGATGAGGCACGTAGTGCCGAATTGTTAGCAGTTATTGGTAGACATCCAAAGCATAATTTTTATAATATATATCTTTCTGTAATAATTTTACTTTGGGCGTCTACCATCAGTATACTATGTTTTGCGATCCTGGAAATCTTTCTTGCATAGTTGATACTTTCGATTACTATCACTTCATGTTAAAAATACTTTGGGATACTACCAATTTTTATACCCAAAGCATAATTTTATAATATATATATACCTGTAATAACGAAGTTAGTGTCTATGACACATAATTATACCTTGATATGCTACCAAATACCAGCCATGTTTCTCGATTTTTAAACCATTTCTCGTGTAGTTGATATCTTTATACTGGTAGACGTCCAAAGTATAATTTTATTTTATATATATCTGATAGACGTCCAAAGCATAATTTTATAATATATATCTGGTAGATACCCAAAGCATAATTACACGACACAAAAACTCCTTATTATTGATCTAGGAATATTAATTTTTTATTTGAATTTTTTCTTATACTTATTTGTAAGAGGCGACAAAAATCCCTTTACCCAGATATATAACTAGCTGAATGTAGCAATCTCTTGTCTCCAGAAATTACTACTTAACTAGATTGTATTATCTTGAACAACAGTTACGCATATTCGATAAAGGCTAAAGATTTATTTTTCAATTCTCTTTTGTGCGGAGTAGTAGGAATACCCAATTTAGTTTCAAAATTTCGCTTATATTCTAGAAAATCAATTTCATTCATGCTTTCGCGCTCTTTTTTCCAATAATTCTGATTATCCCGCATTTCAAAAGCAATCTTGAATCTCCATTGTTATAACCTTTCTTGAGATAATTGAAATTTTTGTTGTAAATGGAAGATCAGCATATCTATATCAGATTCGTTTTTAATGAGAAATTCTGAAGATAGAGAAGTTAAGGATTCAGGTAACTCTTTCTTAGCTTCAGTAATGCTTAAGAATTGCTCAGAATTATTTAATTGATCTTGAGACAATTGTGGCAAATCTGTTACGGATTTTTCAACTATGTTATTGCAAGAACTCTTTTCACAAACCTCATTACTGGATTTTGAAATGGTGATATCAGTAGTAATGGGTATCGAATCGAAAAGTTCTTGAGTTTCATCAATCGATTCAGGTTTATATGGTGGAAGAACTGGATTTGTAGGACGATAATTAGGAACATTCAACTTTATAGCCATTATTCCTTCTTGAGTTTCAAACCCAGCTTCATTATCTGGCACACGATGAATCCAATATGTTTTTTTCCGTATTTGATGCCCCTTGGAACCTACACGAGTTTCTCCACTCTTGATAGTATAACCACACCAATTACTCAGTATTGCATTAATAAATTTTATTGTAGCATTAAGGTCAGGTATTCCTTTAGCTCGGGTCTTAAAACCAAAGAGTAATAATGCATCTTCTCGAATTTTAACAATTTTTTCCCGTGATTGTTTGAAAACTTTTGTCACATCATCGCCAGAAAGAATATTCGTGTCATCAATATCATTGAAGCCTATTGATTGAACAAGATTATGTACTGCTTTCCACTGTTTTGCTGAATAAAATTTATGCAAATCAACTGATGACGGATCCATAGATTCATGTGAATCTTCCCATTGCATTTCTTCTTTGATTTTCAGATTTTCTATGGCTTTTGTTGCATTGGAACCTTGTCTTCTGAAATATGCCAGTCTTCTAAAATATTGTAATGGTTCAGGATCATTGAATCTTTCTACGAAATCTTTGTCACAAAGTTTAATCCAATCATCATTGTTCATGCCCCAGTCTTTAGTATCATCCTTACCTCCGATATCACCTGAAGCATATATTTTCCACAAATAATGTCGTTGTAAAGTCAAGTTATCAGTAAAAGAGCGTATGGGATTTTGCTTAAGAATTTCAGCTTCATCGGGACTAATATCTGGGGCATTAACTATTAATTCTGCATCTGCACCTTTAATTATTTTCTCAATATTTTTAATAGTATGAGAAACTTCTTTCCTGTTAACTTTTTCAGCATCTTCTATTGAGATTAACTCAAGTGATGCTCCAGTACTAGCAATAAGGCTACAAAGAATCTCGGGAAAATATTTGGTTGATAAGCGTCTCTGATATTCAACTTCGATATAGGTTTCCACTGCTGGAGATAAATTAAGTGCATAACAATCAGCAATTTTATCCCATGCATGCTGGCCTTTTATTATTGTTGGTAAGTCTCCAGGTCTTAATGCTGAAAGTTCAGCCTGAATGAGTTCCTGACATGGTTCTTTGAAAATATCAAATTTTTTGCTATGATAAAGGGAAACCATACGTAATGGACAGTCACGGATTCTGAACAACATCTGAGCAAACGCTTCAACATGAACTGGAGTGGCAATATTAGTAATTCCTATAACTGCGTCAAAATAACCAGATATTTCAAAGGAAATGCCAGCTTCCACAGTGCTTGTATAAATTACACAGTCAAGAGCACTCCAGGTGGCATCAATATTAGCAAAATCATCTTGCCGTTGTTTCCCATCCATTTGGCCAAAATAAACTTGTGATAAAATGAATGAACCATCAGGTTTTTGCAACTTAGATGCTTGATTAGCTAAGGCTCGAGCTTTTTTACAGGATGTCATAACAAATGCAACATGCTTACCTTCTTGGAGCATACTAAGACTTCTGCGTATAGCTTCTGAACCTTTATCTGGATCGTAAAGAAATTTAACAATCTCCCCTTTACGTGGTTGATATTTGTTATCAATAACTCGAACATTCTCACCTCGATAGGATTTTAAGAAAGCTAAAGTCGAATCATTTGCAAAAGCGTCCATAGCAACAACATGAGTAGCTACATTTAACAAATCACACATAGCATTGAAAGATTCTCGAGCATGAACTCCACTAGCCATTTGACGCATAGTGGCATTCGCTTCATCTAAAATTGCCATACAGGAATGACCCCCTTGAAAATCAAGACGAAGAATACTTTCAACTTGTACAATAATAAGATCCCACTCATATGTCTTTAGGTCGGCCACAATATTCTGATATTGCCCTACTTTGAAATCGAATTTTTCCAATTCTTTAAGTTTAGCCTCAGATTCATTACTAAGGGTTTTGCGATATGAAACCCAGATAGTACAAGGTAAATTAGCACCACTTTGAGCTAAAGATGCTAAAATTTTTCTTAATTTTTTAGTTTTCCCAGTACCTACAGTAGAACGAATAAGAGTAGTACTAGGCTCTTCACTTAAGAAGTCTGGAAAAGCATCTAGGGCATCCTCCATTTCTTTTACATTAATACTTTCCCCAGGTAATTCGGGAAATTGATATGGAGTTGATAAAGCCTTGGGTAATCTTTCACATAATCTCCACTTCTTGGACTTTTCTTTTAATTCTACTTTATCTGATACCTTACCAAAGCTCAGTCCCTTATGATTTGGCTTGTATTGTTTTTGGCGATAACATTTAAGTACGAAATCTCCATTCTTTCGAATAAATCCATAGAGTTGATCTTTGTCATGTTTAACATCACATATAGGACATTCTTTAACTGATTGTGCCTGAAAGTTAATGAACCCTTTCTCAGTTCTTCCAATCTGGAGCCACTCATATTTCGCAATAGCTAAGTTAGCCCCATTCACCAAAGCATTTTCATCATCGATGGGTTGAAATTCTTGTTTTACTGGCTCCTCTGAAGAGAAGGTTTGTGGCCAGATTTCTGAAAAATTTTCTTTAGGCTGAACTAAATAATCCTCTAGATTTCTAAATCCCTTATTAATGGAAGAAATAGCAGGTTTTTTTATGCGTTCTTCCTTTGCTGATCCAAGAAGTTGAAGACTAAAATGTGACTTGGGAAGGCCAGCATCAATAAATTTCAAGTAAGGATTTCCTACTAATTCCATGACTTTTTCAGTAAAGCCTTTAAGTTCTCTATAATCTATAAATCGAGCATAGGGATATACAATATGCCAACTGCATTTATTGGCATTCGATGAACTTGCTAATGCAAAAGAATTTAAGAAAGGTATACATCCTGGAATAAGGCTTAATGTATCTGCACAAGCGACTAAAATTCTAGATATCAAATCTCCATGATTAATTTTTTCACTATCTAGAGAAGGAAGTTTAGGATCAGAAGGATCTGGTTTTTGCCTTGCATCAATATCGATAATTAAGCGGAGGGGCTGGTTCCCATCGATACATTCATGAGTATCAGGTATTCTATAAACTTCGCTAGGATGATTGATCACTGTATAACCTTTTCCTGCTGTCCGAATTATATATTGAGAATGAATTTCTTCAGGTCGATATGCATCTAAAAGTGCAGTATCATTTTTATTAGTATTGCCACTGGATGCAAGCCAGTATTTATAAAATGTATGTTCTCTATGGCCAGGTTTATAGTCAAGATCTGTTAAACCTATGAAGAACCTTTTTGCTTCATTATATTTGGCTAACTTTTGATTTAGACGTTGTTGTTGTAACAATTCACATAAACGTTTTTTTGCTTCACTAGACAAACTCATTTATTGATTTGTATATATGCGTTGTTTGATCTGACAAAAAGTATATGTAGTATTATTTTGAAACTATATTATCGATAGATAAATCTTTAAAATAAAATTAATTATTCCAAAAATTTGATTGAAGTTTATTATATATACTTATGATGAAATTATACAATTGCTCACAAATTTGTAGAACTGGAGAAATCTGTGGTCGAAATAGTAAATCAGAAAAATGTTATATCCATCGTAAATCTCCAGTATATACTCCTTGTAGAGATTGTGGCGAGTCAAATAGGTCTAAATATAATGCATGCAATGATCATGTAGGCAAATATAAAAGTAGAGAGAATTACAACAGAAAAAAGCAGGATAAATTGTGTATACAAATTGCTATGATTGAGAATCGTATACCGGACTTGCCAGGTTTTGGGTACGACCTATAGTCTAGGTTTATTACTTTTTCATCCATGGATAAGGCAGTCATATCTCCTAAGATCTAGAGCACTGTGTACTCTGCGAAGCATTATCGAAAGGGCGGGTAATTAATTTCGAATTTGAAAGAATATATTTCATACATAGTCATAGTTACTTCTACTATTCATACCCACCAGTTATACCTACTATTAAAATGTCTGCCATCACAAGTGAAATCGTAAAAAAATATAGATTAACTCCTCAGATGGAGCCGTCTCAGCTAAGTGCCTATGCCAATGAATTCCGCACTAAAATTCCTGACTGGCGCATTCGTAAAAATGCAAGAACCTGTCTCCGAGATCTTAAGTTTAGCCCAGAACAAATATCAGCACTCCTGCCAGATCAAAGAAAACAGAGCAAGCCAGATACTGTAAAAAATAAAGTTCAAAAAATTATGGAATCTACTGATCCAATTGGCGAAGCGTCTACTATAATTTTTCTTGAGAGTACATATGCAACACCAGAGAATGTTATTGCAATTGATTCAGAACTCAAACGTATTCGGCATGGTCTGCGTGAAAAAGGGGCTTCTGAAAAGGTAATCGATGCTTTACAAGACACTGATGGTATCACTCGGGAGTCAAACAGGAAACAATCTGAAAATCGCAAGCTTCGTGCAAGAATTGGAATTTCCCCTTCCGAACATTTTAGTTTAGAATCTATAAATGCAAGACTCCAAAGCTATGATACTGCTAAATCGCCCGACATTCAAGCTCTTGCAGATGTAATGGTAATGCTCTGTATGAGGCCAGCTGAAGTAACAACTCTCTGAATTTCTTATTTCGAATCACCAAATGATGATGCAGTGCATCGAGGAAACAAAGCTTCGAGTCAAGGACTCATCTCCGATTCTCTTCCTGAATGGTGGGTTCCTGGATGTAATTGGTATGCAACCAGTTATGCTAAAAATCATAAAAACCATCCTCGGGAATTTCTTTCGATGGAAAAAGATCCAGAAAGCGCTTGCCAACTACTTATCTGGATTCAAACAGCGATAAAAAATGGTCATTTACGTGATCCCAGTATTGTAGGTGTTAAATGGTTAAATAAATTTCTGAAAAAATATAATCTTAAGCCAGGCGATTTATGAAAAATTGGCGCAGATCATGCTTGCATAGTACATGAAGGATGCAATGATGCTGACAGATTAAATATCCAAAGAAAAGCACTGAGACATTCTCCAGATGGTCCACATTCCCCTGCAGAAAACTATGCTATAATAAACAACAGGCAAAAAATTCTTCCTTCTGAGCCAAAAGATAAAGTTGATACCCCTTACAATGATTTGATTGAAGAACTTGATTAGGCTATTAGTACTGGCACCAGTGGAATCTCTCCTCAAGATGGGATAGAACTTGCCTTAAAAGTTCATCTGATGGGGTGCTTGTCCCAGAATTTGTTCGCAAATTATAATGCACACGTGATTTTCATCCATATATATATATACTGGATAAATGTTTGATTTTTTACCAAGAAATCATGCTTTGCATCATATCCATACCAAGTCATTCTATGCTTTCACAGTTACTATTTGGATTGAATTCTGACAAGCTCCCAACATTTGAGATGATAAGTTTCTGTATTGACATAATCACCACTACCCCATTGTCCATTTATATTATTCCTTATATTTTCTTTTTTATGATCTCTATTACATATGGGACAGGGCACTGAACTATTAAAGTTATAAATATTGCTATATTCATTACTATGATCCAATGTTAAATTATTTTATTAATACTAATTTAAAAGTGTGCCTAATTAATTATCCAAACATTAGTTGTTTTTTTCGATTAAAGATATATAATAATACATTACTTGAGAATGGTGCAACTATTGCGAAGCAATGACCAAAAGGGTCTAAATATTTTTGATTTACCAGAATTACTAGAACAGATCTTATATTTTTTAGAAATCAATCAATCCCTCTATCCCGCTTTATTCGTCAACCACTTTTGGTATCACTGCGGTGCTCCTATTCTATGGCGTCGCATTGAGTTTTTTACAGAAAAAGATTATCAGAGAGGTCAGCATGGTCGTAAGATGCCTCGAGTTCTTACTCGGCGATTGATAAACTTTAAAAGAGTTATGTGTGAAAAGATAAAGCCACTCTATTGTTCAAAGATGGTATATCTCAGATTGGAAGGTTTAAAAATCAAAGATGCGTTGATTAGTGCGATTCTACGCTCATGTCCAGATATACGTATTCTCATTCTTGATCGAAGTGATGGTTTCTCTAACATACCAATTATAGAAATTGCAAGATATTGCCCAAAGCTATTACATCTGAGTCTTAATTCATGTATATGTCTCACTAATTGATGTATCACTGAAATTGCTCGCTCATGCCCGAAGCTTAGACATCTTGAACTTGGTGATTATTCGATTGGTAATAAAGCTGTTGAGGAGATAGCCTACAACTGTACTAATTTGAAATATCTTAGTTTGAAGGGATGTAAAGGGATTAACAAAGTAATAAAAAAAATTCAATCCAAAAATTAAAATCGAATATCGCGATTATTCAGATGATGAATTCTCAGATTCTGATCTACCTCCACTTGTTCCAGATCCGTTAAGGGTATCTCGAAGCATTATCTTTACCGGTGGACCTAATAGAATGGTTTTAACCAATACATTAACTGTAACAGATCTTATTTCTGCAATTAGAGTATCAACAGAATTGACTGATTCAGAACGAATTAATTTATTAAATAGTCTTGCTCGAGCCATTAATCAATGATTATATCAGAGACACGGGCACTGATTGGCACTAGCCGATTTTTTGACAAAAATTTCATGCAATTGTTGAGGAGAGATATTTGGAAATAATTGTAGTCCCTCACCAGTAAACCAAAATTTCTTTACCCCATTATTGATGAATTTCTGTATTAACACACTTGGAACATTTTCTAAGGGACCATGAAATTCTTCAAACTTTCGAAGGTACACTCTCACATTTTTATCGGCTTTTTCTGCCATTTCTTGATTAGTATAACCAACAATACCGATTTTTTCCTGAATTGTTGCTATATCGTCTTCTAAGCATAAAAGCAAATCAAATAATCTAATTGGTTTATCTGAAGAGGCTCTATCCCTTTTAAGTTCTGCTTCTAAAACGGGATTGATATCTATACCAAGTTTTCCCTGTATGGGTATTAAATCCCCCACCAATTCTAACAACAATTCATATGAATCAGCAAGTTTTTTTGCTTTCTTGCTCTCTGTCACTGCCATTTGATTTATATTACTGATAATACCAAGTTTTTCTATTGTGGAACAATGAGGCATCGCCTCTTGAATTGCTATTATATCCTTCTTCTTATATAAAAGCACTTCATATAAAGGAGCAAATGTTTCGCTTGGATCAGTATTATTATTAGTATTACTCGTCATGATTGTTAATATATTTAATTGCAGAAAAGCTAAATTACAATAAAGTAAAATCACGTGTGCCGATCACTTTGCTAGAAAAAAAATGAATGTGTCCTGATATATGTAGAATACTTCTATATCTGGTTAAAAATTTGTACAAATTGAGTATGGATTTCTTCCCATTCTTTCATCAGATCATCTAGCCATGCAGTACTTAAACCACTTTTTAGTATACTGCGACGTAATAACTCTTCTCCGATTAGCCTATCCCGATCTGTTAAAAATTTATGATATTTTCTAGTATCTTCCTGCCTTTCTATTCCACCACGGTAAAAGCGTATATCTCTCTCCAAGTCTTCACGGAAGCATCCCATAGCCCACCTATTTTTCTCAGCCTCAGTAACGACTGAAAATTTCTCGGGATCCATTCCATGTTCGATGGCATATTGATAAAGGCGGGTTTTGTTTGGATGAATTGGTGAGTTACTGATTTTGTTTGGTACCCTTATTTGAATTTCTGGTGAGTTCTGTACAGCAATAATAACTTTCTTTTGATCGATACGAAAAGGACAATTAAGAAAATAGTGATCATTTTTACCGAGACAGCTCCAATCGCCCCATATACCTCGACGTGTATGTACCTCTTTACATACAGGACATTTAGCTTCTGAATCGGTATATTTAAATACATCCCGGTGCCATGCATTTGAATTAGTATAGGACAAGAAAGGAAAACGTTTATGTACTGCTTCATGGATTGTGCTTTTTTCTTCTGGAAACTTCGAAATTTTGATAACACAATCCTGTGAAAGGCAATTATCAGCCTTTTCGATTTGTGGAGGTTCGGGAGTTTCAGACATTATCCAGGGATCAAGCCCAGTCTCTTCCGTATATGCTCTATATAAGATCCAACGAATTTTATCAGTCAAAGAACTTGGTACTTCAACCAATTCGGCATACCATTTATAGTAGTCATCAGTTAACATCTTGCCGGAGGCAGTTACGGGGTGGCTAGACGAATAATCTTGTAAAATAGTGTTAGAAGACATGTTATCGTTTTATAAGAATACAAGTCAATTCAAAATAGCGTGGCTGTCAAAGAAAAAAAAAATATCACTGTTCACTCACTGGCTTGTGTAGTTATCTACTTTTGAATATATATGCCTCACCAATAATGAGAGAAACGAATTGGCAGAAATAATCATCTTTATTAGTAGAGCTAGTGTGGCTTATGCTGTTATTTCGATTTCACGCTTTCCACATATAATAAAGTAGGATCCAGCTTCATATTTACCTTTTACACTTTTCCCATCCTCATGATTTAGTTTACATATTGGACATAATGATCCCTCAATAATTCCATAATAGTCAAATTTTTTGTTACTAAATGTTTTATATAGATCAGAAAATTGCCACAATATCTTATTACGAAAATAAGCATGATCACGAGTTGGATTGGATGATACATTTACCTTAATTTCTGGTTTCGAAGAGACAAAGTCTCGAGTCTCTGACTTATCTTTAATATCGGGTACATTTACTTCAGAATTACTCCGATCGCGAATTTTATTCATGGTTTTTGACCATGCTAGCTCCGCTGATAGTACATGATTTATAATATTCTGAATTTGAGCATTAGTTAGTTTTGAAATCTCATTTGCGCTATATGTAATTCGTTTAATTTTATCTATTCCAACTCCATTTTTTCCGAATAATATGAGAAGTTTCCTAGCTCTAAGGGTTTTTTTACGCAAGTTATCTTGAGTGATATTAGGAAGAAACGGTTTCATTTCTTTATAAATCATTATTCTTGCTGTTTTATCTTTGATCTTACCATCAGCTGTAATAGCATGAACCCTTTTTTCGAATTCAAGAGAATAATAATACCAGTTTAAGATTTCTTGTTGGCGAGATTTGATTGCCGTTTTAAATAAACAAGAAAGATGTTGAGCGGAAAATGCAGAGCTTTGAGTTTCTGACTCACCTAAAATTGTGTATTCTGATTTATCACATGAGATGCTAGTTTCAGTAGAGCTAGTATTCTCTATTGCGGAAGCAATCTCAGTAGATGAACACAGTTCTTCTATTAAGCCCTGTTCTACAATTTGATTTTTATCAACCTCATCATCGTGCTCCAATTCAGACATTTCAGTTTTCGGAAAATCTGGCTCTTCTGAAATTGCATGAATTTGATCGTTCCCCGAGGGAACGATTCTTGTGTCACATGATAAATTGGATAGCTTTGATAAAATGTTATCCGAAGTCAAGTCTTGATTTATTGCAGATTCATGTAGAAGCTTCTTTTCCTGATTTCTTTCTCTTATTTCGTTACTAACCTTTTCTTTATTCACTGAATCCAGGAATTCATCAACCTCCTTATCTTCCAACGATTTAGGCTCTGTGCAGATAGGTGATGTATAGCATCGAGTCGAAGATTTCTGACATACATCAGAATTTGGTGCATTATCAAATGTATTTTCTATCTGCTCGGGAGTTATGGGGGTAATGCTAGTAGTTACAGAGTCATTTGTTTTGCAGTGAGGTAGAGAAGTTACTTGTGATTCTGAATAATTTAAGGATGAATCGGAGATTTGAAGTTTTGCTTCCTGTGTATTAGTAATGGTTTGGGTTCGCTTTTTGATTTCCTCAAAATCATATTCCAATTTAGTTACTTTGACCTTAAGCTGAGTATTCTCTTCAACAGCATGTTCTAATTCCGCAATTCTAACTTCAAGCGCTCTTTCTCTTTTGCGGTCTGTTCTAATTCTTTGACTCTAGCCATAAGCCTGGCATTTTCTTGTTTTAATAAATTTAATTCGGATTCCATGTTCAATAATATTTTTTTATACATATAAGAAATAGATTCATTCAAAATAGAAAAATCACGTGGGTGCGTAAAGAATCTTTACACCGATCATTCTTGGCAAGAAAAAATAGTCAAGCCTAAAGTAGGAACGCAAAAAGTTAATTGCAATCTTGACCCAGATTTTGATGGACCTATCATTTACATTCTAAAATAATAGTATACAACTATTTAGTTGTATATAAAAATAATTTTCAATGTTATCATAATAAATATTTCTTATCTGAAAATGTGTATTAATCTTCTCTGTTTTACAAATAAATAAGAGACATCTATTGTTGTTGTATAAAAACGATTAAGCTTATTTTTTGACATTGAATGAGGGCCTGTGTGTCATATGAGATGTGCCAAAGTTTTCGATTCTACCTATCAGATAAAATTCACAAATAATTATGATTGGCAAAGATAACAGATCGTTCATAGTAGATAAATTTATGTTATCAAAGATAGACACAGAGTGTCCTGCTCCGCTAATGAAATTACCCGTAATAAATTTGCACTTACTAGAAATAGTTTTCGTCCTCGATCGCCCATAGAAACGTTTAATTAATGTATGATGTTGTATGAAATCATCCTCGATCACCCATGGAGAATAAATTAATCCCATTCATGACAAATGCCTGCTCCAAAATTACTGATTTATTGACACACGGAACTACTAATGTTATAAAAACAAAACATATTTCCCATTAATCGTAAAATCACAAATATGGATATTAAATACCTTAAAACCCTTGTGTTAAATATTCTTAAAAATACCTCTCCAGGAGATATTGCAAATGGAATTGATGTTCCGGAACTGGATTCATGTTCACTATGTAACGATGAATTATTTTTAAGACTAATAAAAAAGCCATTCACAGCTCTACCATGTGGCCATATATTTCATCGTACTTGTCTTGAAAACAGTATCATAAATGGTGTAGAAATTTGTCCTGCCCACGGTTGTTCTAAATTTTTTGAATTGGAGTTGCAGGATGTTGAAATACCAGAAGAACGATCTTCTTCATCCCAAGATAAAATGAGTATTGATGGATCATTAGAAAATTATTCTCGACAAAAAACCAACACATTGGAAAATGACCCATTGCATCTAGATACGATCACAGAAGACCCATCTGATGATAATCATTCACAAAACAAAGAATCCGATGTACCTGAAACATCAACTACAAGTGCTTTGCCATCCAAACGCGCTAATAAAACTACCACTATGGATAAACCACCCAGTAAAAAAAAGAAATCCTCGAGTAGAGAAGATTCCCCTGTATTGAAAAAACTTATCGTTGAGTTGTCTACTGATGTTTCTGGAACTTCCGAAGTCATAATTAATGCAAGGGAAGATACCAGTAATACCAGTAATTTTTTATATCTCTATAGCAGGATTGATCAAGCCGAATCTAAGAATGAGACAACTAACCAAGATGTCATTAGGTGTTATTACTGTTTTGGAAAGGCTCTTGAGGATCGATTCGAACATTACAAGAAAACTAATCCCAAACGTACAGCTCAAGCGCTAGTTAATGAAGAAGTTAGGAAACAACTCCCCCAAACACTTAGTGATGCCCTACTTCGGAAGAAAAAAGAAAGAGCTCAGAAGATTTATGATCTTTTTAACGGAATTGGTGAAGATATGATTCGACGGATTAAATCTTTTACAGCTTTAACTATATCAAAGTTAAGTCAAGATGATATTGATTATATACTAGTCAAATTTGCAAAAAAATAGCAAATAGATGATTATAATCGTTACTGCGCCATACACGTGATGTTGTGACCTTGAGGTCACATTCTTATTTTGTTTTCAAGATATAATAAAGAGATCATTTACTATGATTTTTGATTCCCGCTTGATTAAACATAATTATCCAGATTCATACCATAATCGCATTACCATAAGACCTTTGCAAAATTTTTAGATGCGTGAGTTAGAAGCTTCAATCAATCTTTAACCCTGATTCTTCACAACTCTTTTTAAATATATGGGACATACTTCCCTCAATTCCCTGACCGTAACTTCTTCGTGAAAATTGGAAGTTCATACATATATTTTACAGGATCTTTCTATGCCTATTCTGAAAGAATGAACTCTGTTCTGGCATGAGCTCCGCTCTTAGATGCGGGTAGGTAATAGTTGAGTGTCTTTTCCATATTTTTCTAATTGTTTAGCAAAGTAAAAGAAATTCAAATTTGATAATCTATCCACGTAATCAATCAGATAATCAATTATATTGTACGACATTTAATGGGGCTGTGCAACAAAAATTATTTTTAGATTCTTGATACACAGAAAGATAATGCATGCATATTTATTTGTGCGATTAACCAAATTTGCTCATGTACATTTTAGAGAGGGAATTCTTGGCGTAAATACAATTGCTTTATCTGCATTATTTGTTCTTTGGATGCAGAGGAAAAGATGGATGGAAAACGTTTAAAAAGGACAGTATTCCAAAATTATGGGCGCTGATTGCTTTTATAGTGGTTTTAGTTCTAACTGTTTTATATACTCTTACTACAGAATTAAATACTGATAATTTCGACTTTTTAACACTTTAACTTGAAATGGAAGCTTTCTTTGTTACTTTCTCTCCAGTCTCCATTATCACGATTGTTAGCGCTTTGTAAAAACGTGTGGAAGTAGGCGAATGGACAGGTGATCGTAATCTTGAAGTGAAAAACTTTATAGAAATACTTCAGAAGGCGTTACAACAAATTCCTACACATGACAGTGAGCGGATATCAATACTCCGCAGTTTTGGAACTGGAAACCCTTTGAGGCAACGAGTAAGTTACAAGTATTTATAATTAAAAGATTTAAGACATAAATGGATATGATGATTATGTTCTTTAGATTTTTTCACAATGACCACAGACGTTGCAACGTTGTAGCAGTAATTTAGCCAGTGAACAGGCTACGCCGTTGTAATAATAAAATATTACCTCCGCGTAGTGTAGCTGGCTCTGTGTATTAACGCTATATGTGGATCCCACTGTGTTCATACTGGTTTGCCGGCATTCTTGATAATTTTATATGAATGAAAAAAAATCTATCTGATCTTGCATATACTGGTTTTGTTGTACTTATTATTAGCATGAGTAATTTTTCAACTGAATTTTAATTTTCTTACAGGTCTCGTCTGCGTTTGATGATATTAGCTCTCTATTAACGTTGAATGCCTTGAATGTTGATGCGGTACCATGGGTGAACAATGCTATTAAGAACTTGGATACTTTGAAGCGTGAAACAAGAAAGCTTGCAAATAATACTTCGGGATTGGAGAAGAACATGTGGGAATATATAGTGAATGAGTTGAGTAAATTGCGGGTAAGCGATCTTGGATATGATCATCCGCTATGCTCCGGAATTTTAGATGTTTGTTCAGAGCCTCTTGTCAAAATGCCGGTAGAGTATCGTGATGTTTTCCAGGAGCCAAGTAGAAAATATTTGATACGTCCCAGCCAATTGCTCTGGGATGTTTGCGAAAATTTTGTTCACATAGAAGAGGATAAGATTCTTATGGAAGCCCCTGAAGAATTTGGCGATGCGCAATTTGGGAGATTTTTAGACGGACCGGAAAAATTACTAGACCTAACAAATAAGTTATTGAAAGCCTTAAGTGAGATCTGGTCATCACCAAAATGGAAGTCATATGAAGCAAAAGGAGATCCTTTGATAAATGAAGGTTCATATGTGTGTGAGGTACTTGCACCCTTGCTAAATATAACAATGAGTGGCTTGCCTGTGAATGCTGATACGTGGGGGGTGTGGTAAGATGATTTCGATTTTTTCCTATTATATTGATACGTAAAAAGGGTGATAATTTATATTAATTTTCTGAAACTAGGGGGTGATATGGGAAGTTTAGCTAGTGCAATGAGAAAAGATTCGATTAGAAGGGCACAGCGTGCAGATTATTCAGTAATTTCAACATTTAAAGGCACAGGATTAAGAGTCGAAATTGGTTACCTCGAGACTGGTCGCCCTGATTCTCTATTAAGCAAGCAATATAGTGACCATAAAAAGTTGGCGAGATTTTCTAAAGACTCTATCGATGTGACAAAAAAATTGACCAAAAACAAGAGGGCATTCAAAGGGTTGAGATGGAAGGAATTATTGGCAATTTTCACGATAAATATTGCTGGTACCATGTTAGAGTTTTGCTGTATGCACAAGACATCTGGAGTTTACAAGAACTACTTGATTGAACGAGTGCCAATTCCGTTAAAGATTTCAACACCAGAAAATGTTTATTGCCTCATCCATACACTTTTAACGTTTAGGTCTGCAATTGTATGTACTGTGCGGAAAATCTTATATAATATTAATATTGGTGACATATATAATGACAATTCTGAAGATGTAGAAGTATTGACGGTAACAACCCCTAAATAATTTAGTTGGCTCACACAGGTAAGTGGATTGAATGAAATTTGTTTTGATAACATTAAATGAACTGAATTTTGCATATATTGCTACAAATTATCCCGAAAAAAAATAAACCAGACTTAATTAATTGTTACACATATTGAGAATTACCAAATCAAGATTATTCGCCTTGAGATATCTACATACCTCTTCATAATCAAATACCTCCTTTACATCCTGTGTCTTCTTATTTATGACAGTTATATGGCCTTCATGAATAATGTGATCATATTTATCCCGGTTTTGAAATTGTAAATATTGCGTAGGATTTGTAGTGAATCTACCTTGAGTTTTTCATCTGTTATTTCTAGATTTGCCAGACATATTAATATCTTATGTATAATGACGTATTATATCAAAGTATTGAGACACATTCATTTTTTTTTCTTGTCAAAAGTGATCGGCGTAAAGATTCTTTATGCACACGTGATTTTGATGAAAAATAAAGCATGGACATCCACATAATTCGATCGAGACAAATGGTTACATAGAACCTTACTTTATTGATATATAAAA
>CAUDNR010004131.1:33251-65229 GCA_958430865.1 Entrophospora sp. SA101 | reverse complement strand
CTAAATTTATCAGCATCAACAGTACTTTTACAATCAATGATTACACAAGGACCTTTATTTTGAGTATTTTTAGGCATTATTATATATGATTTAATTAAATAAAGTATGTTTGACTTTTTATTTTGTAGTTTGGATTTTTATTTTGAAAATTTACAAAGTTTTGTCTTTTTTTATATTTTTTTTTTTACTAATACAATAGCAATGAATAAGTTATCTTCTATTTTAGCATTCATCCAAAGATTTAAATTTGTAATGTTTACCCGAAAAGTCTAATTTTAGCATAATAATATTTAAATTCAGAGTTCGCCTGAAAAATCTAGTTTCAGCAATGATCATTGAGCCAATAAAATTTAATTTTTGCGTGATGTCTGGAAGGGAGATCATCACAAAATTTAGCCAATGAAATCAAACTTCCATCATGCTTGCACTTCTGAGCATAACTTTCAAATTTAAAAAAATCTATGAAAAGAAAATTCGAGCCAAATTTTTTTTTAGATTAATAGACTCCCTTTTTAAAGCTTAATTGAATGGTGGTGGGTTTTTTAAAATCCAATCTGTGGATCACATAATATTTCAAAAACTTTAGCTTTTGAGTATAGATGATCCGCACTGTAGAGCATAAAAATAACCTATTAATTAGAAAACTCAGTTTGCATGCTCGCACTACAACAATTGTCAATAATAGTTTAATTTCAAGATGTAAAAAAATTCTATTTTATTTTTATTTGCAAGTGTGTAATTTCTATCGCAAACCCAAGAGTACAATTGTAACATGTTACCGGCGAACTGTTTTCACCATTTTGAATCCTTGGCCTTTGCTGAACATTATTATTTCCCTTCATCAGGTTAATCAGTTGGTCAATTAACCCTTGTAGTGGTTGGTTTACCCCCTGATTCATTTCTGGAATCTTAGGCATGAATTGTTCGGCTGAATATGCCGACAAGGTTCCTCCTCTAGAGTAAGTCATCTCATAAGCCTTAATTCTTTCAATTGGATCCTGGATAGTGTCAGGTAAGAATGGACTTACTGCCATGGACAATTCTGGTTGTAACCTTTCCATGAACATTCTCGTTTTGACTCTATCTGGATAGTTGTTTCCCCTGTGCTCAATTCTCCTGAACAATTCATATATATGTGCTGCGAAAGCATCTACTGTTTCTCCAGGTAATTGTTTACGTTTTTCTAACTATGCTGCCCATCCTTCTTCCATTGCTCTTGTTCTATACCTCCTTTGAAAATTCGGAACAAAGCTTGCTGCTATAGCATTATTATTTGCATTATCATTCCAACGGTCTATGTTTACTCTAACTTGAGTCCACCATGTAGCAGCTCCCGCCTTTAGTCTGGGTACTGCCACAGCTACCTTTCAATCACTAGCTACTCTATTCACTACAAAAGCTTGTTCCATTTCTTTCAACCATGTGATTGGATCCTGGTCTCCTCCATAGTATTCAGGGTACTTAACATTATTTAATTCAATGGGTGTGCTGCTGCTGTATTAAATTTACCGCTTGGGTTATTGCAGCTGCCAATTTTGTAAAGCCTGTGCATCCATTTGATTTGTTTGTTGATAATTAGGTTGATTAATTTGTTGATTTAGGTTAAATAAATCTTCTATTCGTAGAGTGGATTCTTCGTCCGAGTTACTGTCTGAGCCACTATCTGAGTTTGAATCACTAACTATTGTTGAGTTACCACTTTCACTAGGATTTTCTTCTTCTTCTTCAGTTATGGATTCCGGAAAATTTTGAGGTACTTCGTTTAATGCTATTCTAAAGTGGCGAGTCCTTGCTGCTGCAACTTGGTAGTCTTGGTAAAGTGTTAATATATTTCCTGGGTATCCCTATATCTTATACTAACTAATAATGTTAAAGCAAGTTGTTGTAACCGTCCAGAGTCTTCCTCTAATAATAGTTGTTCAAAGGTATTTATAGTATATGAGGTGGAGTCTGTTGCTCGGTGTGTTTCTCTTATCCAAAAGATTAAAAATTGAGCAGAGAAGTTTCGATTGATAGGATGACAAGTTGTACAAGATATGTCACTATGTACTTGTGATATATCCCTTGTGGTTGGGTACCGTTGATGTACTTGATTATGGATCCTTGTATTTTCTTGTATGAGTTGTATTTTTTCTTGATTAGGATCTATTATATTCATTCAATCAATCCTCGTAAGTATAGTACTTTATCAGGAATGCTTTCAAAGGAAACTTCTTCCCGAAAAATAGTTTCTTCTTTAATTAATTGGTTGTAATTTTCTTCCAAATCTCCTTTTCTCAATGATTTCTAGGAGACAAATTCGATTTCTTCTTCTTCCGCCAGTCCTTGGACGTTGCAGTGTCTTTTGAGATGACCTTTAATCCCACAAGAATAACAAGTTTTGTTTCTATGTGGATTTTTAATTGGTTTCTCTGGTTGGTGATAGTACTTGAATAATTGGTTCGGATTTTCAGAGAAGTAATTAAAAATTAAATTAATTAATTGTGAGTCTTTAATTTCTCCTTGGAGAACTCCCTTGTAAACTTGAATGAAAATTTCTCTTTTGATAATTTCAGAATTGTAACTTCTTAATTTAAAATAAAAGAGATAGGGTAACCTCGTAAGGTAAGAATAAAATAAAATGTAATAAGAAATAAATTTTAAAAGAAATAAATAACAATTTAAATAAAGAAATTAAAAATAATCCAAATAAAAAGAAATCTGCAGAATTTTAATTATAGCTTATCTTCCTTGATGTAAATTTCCACACAACTCAGCATCAAGTTCTCACCGATTAAATTTGGGAGAGCGTATTTTAATCGGTGATAACAATTATTTTTGTATTTGCGTGGATCAGGTTATTAACGAATTAATTTTGGTATTAGCGAATAATTTTGGTTAAAGAAGATAAGAAACTTGTTTAAATAAAATATTTATTTTATTTATTTAGTTTTCCTTAGTCGAAACTAATTAACTTGTTACAAAGTTTTCCTTAGTCAAAACTAATTAATTAACTTGTTACAAAGTTTTCCTTAGTCGAAACTAATTAACTTGTTACAAAGTAATTTTTACAGTATGTCTAATTCGAGTTCTTTATATACATGCTAGTTAATTATAAGCCCATATGGGTTTGCGCGCTTGTTTAGGTTCATGAGCCCATATGGGCGCATCGTCACTAATTTCTACTAAATATAGTTAAATAAATATTAACGTGTTACGAATTAATTAATATAAGGGCACGCAAAAAAAAAATTAAAAATGCAACTTTTTTAATTTCCTTTTTTGATAATCAACTTCGACATCAAAAAATTTTTTGTCACATATTAATATACTTAAAAAGAAATGTCTCCGACGACAGAAATGGAGGATACAGGAACAAACATCACAGTTTTAATTGATAATTATGATTCATTTACCTGGAATGTTTACCAATACCTTACAGAACTTGGTGCACAAGTTGAAGTATTTCGTAATGATAAAATCACAATTGATAAAATTGCTGCATTGAATCCCAAAAACTTGGTAATTTCTCCAGGTCCAGGTCAGCCATTAACTGACTCTGGAATATCTTGTGAAGTTATTTCTCATTTTTCTGGTAAAATACCAATTCTTGGTATTTGTATGGGTGAGCAATGCATTTTTGAAGTATTTGGTGGTAAGGTTGATTATGCTGGTGAAATAGTTCATGGTAAAACATCTACTATTGAACATGACAGTGTTGGATTGTTTATAAATGTGCCAAAGGAAATATCTGCTACCAGATATCATTCTTTAGCTGCTCAACCAAGCACAATTCCTGATGAATTGATGTCAACTTGTTGGAGTGATACTAAGGTTTTAATGGGCATAAGACATCGTGAATTCACCATTGAAGGAATTCAATTTCATCCAGAAAGCATTCTTAGTGAACATGGAAAAACCCTGCTTGGAAATTTTTTGAATCTTAAAGGCGGAACATGGGATGAAAACCCAGAGTTTAAGGTTAAACCTCCATTAGCAAAAACCAAAGTTAAAGAAGACTCAGTTTCCAGCATATTAGAAAAAATAGTCCTACAAAGATACAATGATGTTGAAGCAGCCAAAAAACAACCAGGATCATCACCATATGATTTGAAAAGATTATTATCACTTCATATAGCTCCACCTTTAATAGATTTTCCTGCCAGACTTAGTCAAAACCTACCAAAATATCCAGCAATAATGGCAGAAGTTAAAAGAGCCTCACCTAGTAAGGGAAACATTGATCTTACAGTAAATGCAGCAGAACAAGCACTTATTTATGCAAAAGCTGGTGCATCTGTCATTTCTGTATTGACAGAACCAAAGTGGTTTAAAGGATCATTGGATGACATGAGACAAGCCCATGATATTCTATCTAGTATTCCAAACAGACCAGCTGTCCTACGAAAAGATTTTATTATTGATACTTATCAGATAATGGAAGCTAGAATATATGGTGCAGATACTGTGTTATTAATAGTTGCCATATTAGATGATGAAAAATTAGCAAAATTATATAACTTTGCAAAATCTCTTGGGATGGAACCATTGGTAGAAGTTAACAGTGAGGAAGAGATGACAAGGGCAATCAAATTAGGAGCAAAGGTTATTGGGGTAAATAATCGTAACTTGCATACATTTGAAGTTGATCTATCTACAACCTCACGATTGGCCAAAATGGTACATAAAGGTGTAATTTTAGTAGCTTTAAGTGGAATTAATAGCAGGACAGATGTGACTGGATATATAGAACAAGGTATTGATGCTTTATTAATAGGTGAGGCAATGATGAAAGCTCAAGATAAAAAGGCTTTTATTGATGAAATATTAGGAATTGAAAAGGTAGAAACTAAAGCTACTATTACCAAGTTTCCCATCAAACCATTGGTGAAAATATGTGGTATAAATACAATTGATGCAGCAATCACAGCTACAGAATTGGGTGCAGACCTTATAGGATTGATATTTGCCAAAGATTCAAAAAGAAAAGTAACACTTGATCTATCTTTGGAAATAGTTAATGTTATTCGTGAAATGCAATCTGATGATTCTAATAACATTAAAAAGGAAGATGGGGAAAGTGAGGAAAATGTAAATGATTTGGAAAGCTTACCAAGTAATTATGACTGGTTTAGGTCACATGCAGATACAATTTACACATCTAAAAAACCATTAATAGTGGGAGTTTTTCAGGATCAGTCAGTTGAATACATCACAAAAATTGTACAATACTTAAAACTTGATTTAATCCAATTACATGGAAATGAGCCACTTGATATGCCAAAATTCTTACCTAGGCCAGTAATTAAAACATTTCATATTGATGAAAATTTTTGTGCTCCAACACTAATCACACAACCAGGATATAATCAGTATTGTCTTTTAGACACTAAAACAAAAAATAATAAAGATGCTGGTCAAACTCACAAAGGAGGGTCTGGAATAAGTTTTGATTGGAATATAGCATTAAAGATTAAAAACAGTGTTAAAAATTCAAAAACTGGTAAAGTCAATGATGAATTTCCAATAATTTTGGCAGGAGGATTGAATCCTGAAAATGTTAAGGAGGCAATTGAAAAGGTAAAACCTTGGTGTGTTGATGTGTCAAGTGGAGTGGAAACAGATCAACAAAAGGACAATGATAAAATTAAAGAATTTATTCAAAGGGCCAAATCGATCATTTATAAAGATGAGATTATTGAAACAGAAGAGAAAAGTCAAGGTTATGAAAAGCAAAATGGTGAATCAACTGATGAACAGTCAAATGGAAAATTGATCAATGAAGATGAATTTTATGATGATGATGAGTATGAAGAAACTGGCATAGCAAAATAAATAGTACTACATAATATTTATAATGACATAATAGATTATATAGTCTTGATATATAAATATCTATTTAATAATTTATTTATTTAATTGTGTTTTTATTTATTTATTTACTTTATTATATAGGAAATAATAATAATTTTTTTTTTGTTATTTATTTAAATTCATTTTTCATTTCCCTTAATCTTTTCATTATTTCTACTGGATCTTGACCACCAGCAACTTTTTTCATGTCTTCATGTTCAACTCTCATGAAAGGATTAAACTTAAATTCATCATCGATAGTACTAGGCACTGTAATTTTGTTTTGAGTAGCCCATTCATATTTTTCTAAGAGTGTTTTGTTATTGGGATCAATTGATTTTGCAAATCTTAAATTTGAAGTAGTATACTCGTGTCCACAATATACTTTGGTATCAGATGGTAGAGCACCCAAAGTTTTAATTAACGAATTGTACATTTGTTCTGCTGTTCCTTCAAAAAATTTACCACACCCTCCTATAAACAAAGTGTCACCTATAATAAGTAGTATTGGTATTGTTAGATGAAACTTGTAATAAAAGAAAACTATAATAATAAAAATAATTGATAAAATAATTACCAGTAAAAACTGCTTTATCATCACCATCTTGAACATAAAAACTTACACTACCGCTTGTATGACAAGGTGTAAATAATGCTTTGCACTGAATTTTTTCCCCAATTTTAAACTCTTCTTCATTTTTTACAGGATGATTTAGTTCGGGTATACGTTCATCACTACCATATACAGTCAAACCTTTTACCAACTTTACCATTTCTTTATTTCCACCTGAATGATCCTATAAAAAAAAAAAATACCAATGATTTGAATTTTAAATACATTAATTAATTAATATATATAAATAAAAGAAATGTACATGATGATGATGAGTTGTGATCAAATGTTTCAATTTGACTTTATTATCTTCAATAACTGGTAAAATTTTTGATGGTTCAACTGGATCAACTATTGCTCCTTTATTTTTATTTGTAGTCAAGAAAGAGATAATGATTAAATCATGATTAAATGATATATGATATATGATATTTAATTTTAATTGATTAATTGACTTACCTTCATTTGTCTTCTCATCAATAACCAAATAAGAATAGTTATCATCCAATACTAAAAAATAATTTATATCCATCAAACATATATGGTAAAAATGATTTTTATCAAAAAATTTTATTGATATTTACCTGGAATGGGGATTATTTTCATTTTGTTAGAAAAGCTCTTTTTAAAAGATTTTGAAAATCATGTATGGACAGATAAATAATTTGTACATCAATTCCAAAAAAATAAAAATAAAAAAATAAACCTGATGAAAAGATCTTTTATAACAGTGATCATATGTTTTTTTAAATAATACTGCTGACGAAATCAATTTGTTTTTTCTTGACATTTCTTAAATTTCAAATCATGTTCCTTGTAACACACAACAATTTACATGAAAAGAACAAGTCCATCCAATTAATTTTTTATAGTGATGATGAGAAAGGTGTTGATGACGCCTTTTTATCTTCAAAGACAAATTCTCTCTAAAACTATGTGTCCTTCCATTTATTTACAAGATTTTGACTTTTTTCAATTTTATTATACTTTTCTATTACTATATGTTTTATTAGCTAAAGATAACTCTAATTCAATGATAAAATGTACATAATTCAACCTTTTTTTATAAAGAATTATATATCAAGTATTTGATTCAATTATCAACTGAATAGCTTTTTAATCATAAGGAATTAAAGAAAGTTCAAACATACAATAAAGTAATATCTCATCACCTTCCACGAAATATCATTAAAAAATTTTTTTGGGTTGTAAATTTTGTTTTTATTTCATACATTGTTCATTTTTTGTCTCAATCATGTACCTTAAATTTGTTGTGTTTACAATCATTTCATTGACATTCA
The DNA here is from genome assembly GCA_958430865.1 of Entrophospora sp. SA101. Lineage (NCBI taxonomy): Eukaryota > Fungi > Glomeromycota > Glomeromycetes > Entrophosporales > Entrophosporaceae > Entrophospora > Entrophospora sp. SA101. The sequence continues at coordinate 57,483 of CAUDNR010004131.1, read as the reverse complement.
TTATATTAAGGTTATTTTGATTATATCGAGAGATATGGTCAAGAGAAGAGTTAGGAAGAGAGTTATTCTTCAACCAAGTCGAAAACCAACCCTTTAAATACATTTTCGAGTAGTACAATTTAATTTATTAGACTATTTCAAAGGTTTGTCGCATGGTTGCTTCCAACTTCTTAAATTCGAACCATTTGTTAAGGAAACAACTGTTAGTGAAGTGATTGTTGACAACATGAATCAAACCAACATTTATTTTTACGTTATCAAATTCGTGCCTGTTCTTATTCCTCCACTCAAACAAATAATTGTTCACAACACAACGAACGCTATTTGGAATGTAATTGTTTTTTATGTGTCAATTCTTAGTAAACGTTCTGGTCTTGGGGCAGTTCTTGTTTATATATGAAATAGATTTATTCAAAATATCGTAAAAAATCACGTGTGCGTGAGCAATTGTTCACGCCGATCACTTTTGCAAGAAAAAATTTCCCGACTCCACGAATACCATTTCTTCCGAAATAAGAGTTGTGTATTGCTGTTGTATAAGAACGATCTTTTGGAGAAAGTGCACTCCATGCATTAAGCTTTTTTTTGACGTCAATCCAGGAAGAGAGATGGTAAAGATATTCCGGTGGTATTAAATCTGTTTCATATTCACAAAAACGTCTGCATTCTAAGCATTGTGCAAGGCAAATTGCCATATGATTTCATTCCAAATTTCATCACAATCTTCCGGTAGACAATTACTAGGACAGGTAAGATTATTAAGAGACTGGTTATTCATACAACAAGACGAACAATATATATAGTATAAGCAAGCTTTCATGTTTATCGGTAATATACTAATAATAATCATCTTCAAATTAACTTCCTGAAGCCTCAAGATTCAAAAAATCGTCTCTTCGAGCCTACTCCCGCAATAATTTCTAAATTCGCTCTACTAGGAATTGATTTTTATATAAGATTGCCCATTAAAAAACGTCTAATTAATGATATTTAGATTAGTATACTTGTGGGAAAATCATCCGAGATCGTCCATAGATCCCATTCATAACTATCCATATCAGGTGAATATAAAAGGGGGAACTTATTTATTACTTGTTTTCTCAACATGCCAAAAGGAATCTATTCGTACATTTTTGTCATTTCCCGCAGTGATTATCAATGTCTTGGCGAGTTCTGTAGAAGATATAAAATTGGGATGTTGCTTTTAAACAAAAATAAGTAATGGAATTAGAAAACACTCCTATTATGAGGGAAACAGGAGATAAGAAAGTATACCTTTTTATTGACAATTCCAACCTTTTTATCGAAGGGAAATATTCTGTTGGACATCATGAAAGTTAGGCACTATCGATAAAAAAAGAGGAACTCATTACTATGATCTAATTCGCATCGAACATGGACAGCTTCTCAAAATAGTTCAAAATGGGCGTCCGCTGGGTGCCGAACCCTTTCTAGTCGGTTCAAAACCCCCTAGTGAAGATTCGATGTGGAAATATATTCGGGGATTAGGATTTGATGTCACTGTATACAAGCGAAACTCTCAAGACCGTGAGAAAAAAGTCGATGTTACACTTGCTTGTGCTATGCAAAAAACAATTGACAAAAATACTCCAGGTGTACTAGTATTAATAGCAGGCGATGGCGATTATGAATTCCCCATAATAGATGCTATAAAAAATAATTGGATTGTTGAAGTATGGTTCTGGAAATCAGGCGAAAATACAAATTTTACGAAACTTTTTTATCTACCTGCACTAAAATCCTTTTTACCATCTCAACTGAAATATACACAAAATAATTTATTTCCAATAGCTACGTCCAATGATTTTCAGAAGAAAGATTTTCGTCAGCTGGATTGTCACTATAAAATTTTTACATATGGGGATGAACATACTCCCAATGAGAAAGTGTATACTCTTGAGCTTATCAACGAGAAACTTGAAAAGTGGACAAACATAGAGGCAATGCAATGTTTTATTAAATTCGGCTTGTTTTCTAGATTAAAATGGATAAATAGTACGACTTTGTATTTACATTTCAAAGAACGGGAGCATATGGATAAAGCTAAGCAATGGATAAAGGAGCACTATGAACTAGAAGCGAACGAAATAATTTAGTTTTATATTATCAAATGTATTTGTATAAGATGCATGATGCAATAAATTTCGCAAATTTTATTTGATAAAAATTAAAGTGTTACAAATTGTGAATGAAACATAGCTCTGATACCAAAGTCGGAAGAAATTTGGCAGAACCCGGCTGTAATTTTTTTATTTAGGGATGGAAGTCGACACTACCATTTGCCATTTCGTTCAAAGTAAGTAAGCGGGTAAGTAATTTCGATAATTTTGCGTAGACATAAAAAATCTCGAACATATGTGGATGTGATTCCGTTTCTTATTTTGAATAAATAGCATGAAATTTCATCACAGAAAAGTAATTAATTACATCAAAATTACTATGAATGTTGTTGTTGGCAATGTTTTTTATTTCATAACAATAAAGCTGGGTGTTGACAAATATTAAAAAAATCCATTTACATGCTCAAATAGATATTCTCATTAGGCATATTTCCTGACTAATATGAAGTAAAGACATGATTATGTCCGCAATATAAGTCTTTCACTTTATTCATTGCAAGCAGTATTATCTTCCATATCTTGGATCAAGCCATCTAAAATAATTTAGCGCCAAATAATGAGTGCAAAACATCCTAATTTAATATCGTGTATTATTGTGCAATCACCAGATCTTCTTTTTTACAAATAAATAAAAAGCATGTATTGTTGTTGTATAAAAACGATTAAGCTTATTTATTATGGAACAATGGCACTTACGTGCCTGACATCAATTCAGGGCCTACCTATCAGAGAAATTATGCAAATATTATGATCGGAAAAACGTCTAATTAATTAGTGTGCTTGTTATGTTATTATTATCGCAAAGAACATATTGACGAAAAAGTTGACGAAAAAAAAAATTTTGACAAAAAAAAAAAGATAGTGAGAGAGAAAAGTATAACCATTTCACAAAGAAAATTTTTGTAATAATCTGCAATAATAATTTTTATTTAACTTGATTTACATTTAAAATATTATTTTAAGAGAAAATTTAATGGATTTTTAATTGTTTACTCTTTTGCCGAGTCAATTTTGGATAAGCTACGTAAATTGTGCTTCTTCTAGTTTGCATTTTTTCTAACTAATTTTTGAGAATTATTATCATCATCTTCATTTGTATTATTTCCAGAATTGTTATCAATGTCAATATCATAACATTCTTGTCCTAAATAATATTTCTATCGGTTTCATTAACTTCGCAATAATAACTATTTTCTGAATTATCTTCACTTTCAAATTCATCTTCAACAAAGATATCTTTTACTAAATCTTTTGGATCATAATTATTATCAGAAAATTCGCAAGTTGATTCATCTTGATAAGTTTTGACTATCGTGTGGCATTCTAATGAAGAAATTTTTCTTTACAATATCTCCTTTTTGCCATATTTCCTCATTTTCTTCTTTTCGTCACATTTCGTCAATTTACCACATTTTACCATTTCGCCAAATGTGACGAAATTAACAATGATTTGACGAAATAATTTCCCGCCTACAAAAACATTTCGTCAGGTATCATTATGGTTAATTATAAATAGCGTCGTCAAAACTGTTTTGAAGAAGCAAAAGTTAAAACTAAAATTAAATGTTATATGTCAAAATTAAATCAAAAATCAAGTCGAAAGTCAAACTAGTTTTGACATATGGCAAAACCTTTTGAGTCGTAAAACTCTATAGTTTTGAAACCAACACTATTGTAACAAGAAATAAATAGTGACCTTTTACTATAATAAGTTTTTTATTATTTTGAAAGAACAGAATTACAAAATAAATAAATTGAATGATTTAATAATCAATAATTAATATTACTGTTGGTGATGTTCTAGTAGTTGTTGCTGTTATTTAATAACAATTGATCCACAATGTTTTGAAGCTGTATTGCTATAAAAATTAGCTGATCTTGTGTGTAATTATTAGTTTGCGCGCCCAAATTGTTATTGCTATTATTGACTGAATTTTGTCCATAGAAATTATTGTCAAAAGTGTTATGAAGAGTATTATGATTATGACCAACAAAACGATTATTGATAATACCCAAATGGTTAGCCAAATCACCACTGGCGATATTGTTACTGGTTGGATTTTGACGAGCATTGTTCATATTATTGATTGAATTGTCAACGGTGTTATAAAGAGTATTATGATCAACAAAGCTATTATTGATAATGCCAGAATGATTATCCAAATTATGATTGGCGGGATTTTGACGAGCGTTGTTCGTATTATTGATTGAATTATAACCAGCAATATTATTATTGTTGACAGAAAAATTATGGTTGGAAACGTTCATAGGATTAACTGTATCAGAAGGATGAACATAACCGTTAATTTGGTTAATTTGGTTGCCAAAATGATCATGATTATTATTCATAATTTGTTTTAGTTTTTATTAATCAATTAAATATTTGGATTTTTTTTTTGCACTGATTTTTTTTCTCTATATTTATAACACTGTAATAAAAACCGTGAATGTCTAATTGAAGATCTGTTAAAACCACATTTAGATAAATATTTATAAAATATTTATTTCAATTTTACTTAATTCGGTCGGGTTATAGTACATAAAAAAAACAATAGCAATAAATGATAATTATGGAACGCAATAAAGATTAGCATTCATTGACTTCAAAAGTAAGCCATTTAAAAACTAAATTGATGAATGACAAGGATAAAAAAGGATGAACGGAAAAAGTACAAAAACGCAACGGACCTATTAATTAGATCGTTATTTTAATTAACTCGGATGTTTCAAGAATTTACGTGTATTCGGTGTCTTTTAAATATTATTTTAGCCATCGTAAACTAAAATTAAAATTTGCAAATCGTAACTATAACGTTAAATGACTTATGTTACATCAAAAATTCATTGGTGTTTGCAACAAAGTTTTTTGAAGGAATAAGTCATAGAAAAGAGGTTGGCTGGTTGTTTACTCTTGTCTCATAATAAAATATTTGAGACGATAAAAATAGAAATTATTCTAATAATGCAAATGAGGTTATTACTATTATTGAAGATCAGCAACAAGGTTGTAGTACATACAGTGTGGAACATTCAATTCCGGAATTGAATGTTCCACACTGTACATAAAAAAAAAAAATTCAATAAAATAACCTATTAAGAAATTTAACGAATTATTAAACGTAATAAAGATTAGCTTTATTGACATTAAAAAATAAACCATTTAAAAAAGAAATTGATGAATGACAAAGATGAAAAGAATGAGAGTAGATCTAATTAATTCGAATGTTTCTTAATCTATAAAGAATGTTACATGTTTTAAATATTATTATCTCTGTTGTAAATTAAAATTAAAATTTGCAAATCGTAACTATAAGGTAAAAAAATTTTCTTTAGAATGAAGTTATGTTATATCAAAAAATTTCATTGGTATTGAAAGCAATGCTTTTTGAAGGAGCAATTCATAGAAAAATAGAGATTATTCTAATAATGAAAATAAGTCTATTACTATGACTATATGTGATCTCTTACGGATTCTTCAGAAAATAATATCTTAGAAAAAGAAAAGAAAACAGATGGATAGACAGAGATGTACGTGTAACAGGAATAATAATGGTTCACGTATAGATATTCCAGTGCGCACGTAATTTTTGGGAATCATGCGCATGTAATTTTTTTTGTACATAGTAATATATTTTTTTCAAAAATAACCGGAGTTCTTTTATTTATAATTGGCAACATTATAGAAAATTTGGAGGTATGTAATTTTATATGTTTAATCTCCAAAACTTAAGCTACAAGAGGATCCCGCAAACTATATAGACAGGTTACATACAAAAAATCACGGTTTGATATAGGGTTTGACCCACGCTGTGATTGGCTTTATTGGAGACAATTTTTCCAAATTTGGTAACACGTGTTCCAAACTTGGTAATTTTTCATCAGCATTGCATTTCTAATATATAGTAAAATTTTAGGTCTTTTACTATAAGATTTGACCCAACTGTGGCAATAACCTTTCTATATAGTTTGCGGGGTCCTGCTACAAGCTGATATAATTTTTGTATAATTATTTATGTACATTATTGCGTTAGAATAATTATTAAAAAATTCTGTGTCAAAACTTTAAGTCAAAATTTTTATGAGGTTCAAAAAAAAAGGAATGTGAATTAACTTTACAAAAAATTGACAATATTATTTCATATCAAATTTTTTTTAACTGAAAAAATAATTCACAAACTTTCAAAAGAATCTATACTTATTTAATTACGTTTTGTAATTGTTGAGAATGCAACCTTTTGTCACCGTCATTATCTATATTGTTTTATAACGTGTGGCTCAGAGAGATCACATAGGGGGTAATAATATAGTGAAGATCTTCGAATCAAGTACTTGTTAAAATGGTTAATTGATTTTTATTTTATCAAAACATGCGTGTTTATACTGGTTCTCTCTTTTGACAAGAAATGTGTCCTTCTTTACAGAGAAGGAACCAGTTTGGTGACTTTCCGACTACTTCAACAACATGGACTCGATGTGGCCTATGCATAGCAATAGATAAAAGACTAGAGAAGGATGAAAATCAAATTGTAGATGAGTCAAGAGTATGAAACTCTAAAGGAAGAAACCAGGAAAGTGAACAAATCAATGGCCGAAATGAACAACGAATCAATGGCCAAAATGAACAAATCAATGACTGAAATGAGTGAAAGAATCAATAAAATTGAAAAATCAAGATATATTGATGAAATTGTGTGTGAAAAAGAGATAGACCACAATAATAATTTTGTTGAATTTAACTTCAGTTTTAGAAAGGACTATTGTGCTGTCATTAACAGTATATTCACTATTACAATATATATATATCTATATAGCAAAAATTTAAAAATAAAAAAAAAATGATAGCTTAACCATATTCTCAATATAAATATATATCCATATCAATATCAATCCATAAATATTGTTTTTAATAAATAATTTATTTTTATTTCTATTTAAAAATCATTTATCAGCTCTTTATTAATGTATTATAAAATTTCTGCAATGAAGCTCACTAGTAACGACAATATCATACAAAGTAAATATGAACAATCATAATAATAAGGGTTTAAATGATTGTTTATAATAATGATATCACATATATCACTGTTGACAGCGAAATGATATATATTTTGTAAAAAAGAAAATACATTCTAAATAAACATATAGACCAATTTCAACACTACTGAATTCGTGGGTGCAAGTAATTATTGGATTAATAATTAATCTCTGCTCATAATTACTAACTGATAATAATTATTAATTAATTGGGACGTCTGAGTTGCTTCTCACCAATTATTTAGATAAGAGAAACAAAAAAAAGAATTACCTCTCTTCGTCAGTTCAACCTTGACCGTATTTTTGATTATTGCCATTATGATGATGCTTTTTTGATTTTCTTACGAAATATTAATTTGTTATAGTTGGAATAAATGTAATAATAACAACATATTCATGTTAATAAAAGTTCTTGGTAAATAAATTTAAATAAAACGAATAAAAAAACCAGAATAAATAAAAAATCAAATAATTCGAATAAAACGAATAGAACGAGTAAAACGAATTAATTGGGTTGTATTACGAATAGCAATAGGATTTAAAATAAGGTTTTGTGGACCGTATCAATAATTAACACAAAAAACCATTTTATTGAACTAATTTGTTGACTTGCGGAGAAATATGAACACAATCGATAAAGGGATTTTTCGTTCGATTATACTCGCAATTCTTTGAAAAGAATTGATTATCCTTAAAATTTACCCCTAAAAAATAATCCCGCAAATAATGATGTCAACGTAAATAAATAATAAGGAATATGAATAAGGAACACAGACGTATATATTCATTATTTATTATAAACAAACAAACAAAAAACACTGAAATTCGTGCGTGGGAAATTCCAAACTAAATAATCATGTATAAATTATGACCATATTTTTCTCTCAATTTGAGAGAAAAATATGAAAAAGAAAATAAAAAAATTAATATTTATAAATACAAAATTTCCGTTTTCGCTCATTTTAACCAATAAATCATGGTATAATATATCACAAGATACCAAAACAAGAGCAAGTTGGATTATTAAGAACCACGGGAAAGCAAATTCGTTTTTTTATGCAATTCGCTACAGTAATAACTTTATATCATTAGAACTAGTTGATCTCTTGATAAGAGAACATGTGGTTTTGTCTAGATATCTCGTGCAGCGATTATTATTACAATTCGAAAAAAGTTATGATAGTTTAATTAAACTAAAAATACAAAATGACATCAACTTCAACAACAACAATGATAATAATGATATGGATCTAAGAATATCTAAAGCTTCTCAAAAATATTATATATAGAAATCCTTGGGCCTCAAATATTCCAGTAGCGGTATTTGTAGCTTTGTTAAAAGAAGCCAAATTACAATATGGTGATGACATTGAAGCATTTCATTTTTTAACAGGGGGTTCCCTATCTATAGACTTGGCTCCAAAAAGGTTGATGGAAAACCTGGAAAAGATAAAGGACCTTATTAAATAAAAAGTTTATACCTTTCCCCCCAAGACCAATGATCCAATTTGAAGATTCAATTGATTACCAAATAGAAATGCAAATACTTAATCGTAAAGAGTATCCAGCCAAGGATGGATTTGAAAACAATAAGCAATTGAATATAATTGCAAGAGCAATATTAATTTATCCTGAGATAATAGAATTCTGGAAACAAATTGGTTACTATGATATATGTAAAGATGTCAATAATTTGGTTTTACAGGGCTCTTTGTTAATTTAAACAACAACAACAACAACAATAATAATAAAATAAAAATATTGATTATTCTGCCCAAATTATAAAAATGAAGAAGCTTGTGATTATCCAACTACAATGGATTTTGTAAAACGTATACAACAATTAGTAAAAGTTGGGTTCAAATTGACATGACTGATATTCTAATTTTGTATGAACAACATATTGATAAAATTGGAATGACACTTTTAGAAGCTTTTCAAATTGTTAGGAATCAATCAAAATCTGATATTGTTGAATGTTGTGTTGTAGAAGCCATTAAAGTCAACAGAAATTTGAAAAAACCTCAAGTTTTAGATTTTCTAAGAATGCAAATTGAAGATAATTGTTTAGAACTTGTATTTCTTAAAGCACTAGTTTATCATTATTTTGATAATAATACCAGGAAAAAATTAATTGATTTTCAAATTTTTGATAAAAATAGATCTTCTGCCTACAACACTGACAGTTTAATTAGCAGCAATAATATAAGTAATATCAATATTATAGATAACATAAATGAAGAGTCTATTAATTATTATTATAAATATAATTATTATTATGACTATGGTTATAACTATTATCCACACAATATCAAGGATTTAAGGAATGGTTACTATTGGACAGAGTATTATGTTGACAGATTGATATGTGATGATACTTGTAAATTTATAAATTCAAATATTGAAAAGCCAATTAATAATATAAGATCATTGAGATTAAGCAGTCATTTGTATAAATGGGTGTTAAGAAAATTCAATCCAGATTCATTAATCACAAGATTATGCTTCAATGATATAATTATATCAAAGGTATGGATTGATAGAGAGTTGTCACTCCATCTTGAAAGATCAATACCAGGAAGAATGACTAGTTGTGCATTTGATTTAATTATACATACTTACAATGAATTTTGTCAGAATAATGTTCCATTTGAATTGATCCATTTAAATTTATTAAAGGAATCAAACAATATAACAACTTTAAAACCATTTTTCGAAGGTTTTTTACCCCAAATTTTTAATCTCAAACCAACTTTTAAATATAATAGCAGTATCAGTACCAGGAGTGGTGGATTGAAAAAACAACAACTATTACAAAATCGGCCTCTTTTTAAACTGCTTGATGTTCATGAGAAGAAAATTGAAGTTGAAAAGAGAACAACATTATGGTTTTCTGAGTTGGAAAAAGTTTATCAAGAAGTAACAATGCAATTAAATACAAATGCACATAATAATCAATTCACTTTGAATTTTGTATTTTGTATGAGAAATTTTTGGAATAGACTTATAGCAGAAACTGATTATATTAACAAACCTAAATCAACAAAAAGAAAAATTGGGACATTGGCACAACTTGGAACAGAAAATGAATTGGGGATCAATAAAAGAAAAAGAAATTTGTATAGGAAACTTAGATAGAAAACTTGAAGAAAGAAAAATATTATTAATATTTTTTCACTACCATTATTATTATTATCTTTAATGCTTAATGGAAATATCCTTTTAATATAATTATGCCACATATGAATATTCATATTTGTATATGATTATATAATTATATCTTCTAACTGAATTAAGATTGCTGAGATTTTTTTGGCAATGGTTATTCTTTAAGATTTATATTATATTATTATATATATATATATATATATATATATTATATATATACACATAATTATTTTAAAAAAAAATTAAGTTTTATCATTTCACATACTTGCTGAAAGATAAAATTCACCCTCTTTACACTTGTGTAAATGTATTGAACATTTAAAGGTAAGTGTTTGAGAGTGTTACTCAATCTTTAAAAGAGTATATAGTATGATAAATCTTATGAATTAAAAATAATTAAAGATCACATTTTATAAATTATAAAACATCACTAATAATTATTACTTAATTTTCAAGTATAATAATAGGAATGGAGGAAACATCACTAATAATTATCACTTAATTTTCAAGTATAATAATAGGAATGGAGGAAACATCACTAATAATTATCACTTCAAGTATAATAATAGGAATGGAGGAAGAATCACACAGGGCTTTCATCACATCTTAGGGTCATTTTCCTTGATCTCTATTTCCTTTACATTTATTTATTTTCTTTTATTCATTGTGATAATATAACTATTGTTTTAAACTTTTATTATTATTATTATTATTATTATTATTATTATTATTATTATTATTATTTTATTATCTATCTTTTATTCATTTTTAATCCCTCTTTTTTTTACTATATAGAAGCTTTAGTATATTCATCCAAATAAACAGGTTTGTATATAAGATGCTTTGGGTTAAAAAATTATTTTTGCGCAACCAGGATGTAGTCTTACCATAACCTGGAAACTTTCAATTTATTATTACTTTGATCTATTCAATTTCATTATCTATCGCCATCAACCCCAACCTTAATATAACTGTTACCATCTTCAAATTTTCATTTGACCATGATGCAGTAATGTTGAGCTTGTCACCACATAAAAAATTTTTTTTAGGAATTTTAATTTAAAAAATTTTATTTGTGCCTTAACCTTAATTTTTTGTTGCAAATTTTAGAAAAATTTCTCTCCTAAACGGAATTAAAAAAAAAATTAAAAAAACTAAGGTTTAAACAGAAAATTTTTTTATCTACACTGATTATCTTTCTACATAAAAAATTAGATCATCTGGATCAAATCTTTTATTCCACGATATATGTCGTAAAGATATTCATACTTATTCAAATGATGTCTTGTATTTTTTGATTCATCTGTTCAACAAAATACTTTGTAAACCCTGATGTTTTTGCATGATCTAAAATGATAAATGATGTCTTATGGATATTTGAATATTAATATTCATTGTACCAAATTAGGAATGTCGTATATGAATGGTTATTCGAATTAAAATTAGAATTATTTGTTTTATTCCATTATACATAATAATAACCATAAAAAAAAATTTTTTTCTCTAATATATTAATATATAGCAATAATATTTTTATGGAAAATCAAAATGACAAAGGTCGTTGAATTAAATGCTAGGGATTTTTGATTCGGCATTAAGAAAACGGTAAATCCCGTTTTTTTAATGCTACACTACGTTTCTTAATACACGTTTTTTAATTAATGTCACACGTCATTTCCTAAAAATGCTACACACGTTTTTTTTTATTTGATGCTACGCACGTTTTTTATTTAAATGTTACGCGTCATTTCCTAAAAATGCCACACACAGTTTTTTTTATTTGATGCTACGCACGTTTTTTATTTAAATTTTACGCGTCATTTCCTAAAAAATGTTTTTTCCTTAACTGCACTATTATCATGAAATGAATGAATGAAATGAATGAATAAAATGATTTAATTATGGAAGGGGATACTTCTTGCCTGAATATACCAGTCTCTGATAATTAATAAATAAATGTTATTATCATTATCATCATCAAAATATTGTAGAAGTCTATAAGCATAGTTGATAACAGTTCAAGACAAATTAATTGATTATGTAAATGGTCATAATCTTCAGATTGTAATAATGCATTTGTTGCATGAATAATAACATTTTGTGCATGATCAAGAAATTGAATCCGTGATTCGCCCATTATATTTAGTCATAAAATTTATTTAAAAAAATAACTTATTCTTTTTATATTTAAATAATTTACATTTTTATTTAATAAATTTACACAGAATCTTAAAAAGAACGACAGTAGAATTTAAAAGAATGAAGTTTTAGCATACAACCCATAATAATAATAATAAATTTCCGAAATGCCGAAATTAATTTCGCTTTCGGTAATTGGCTAAATTCACAGTTCTGTGATAAAGAAGCTTTCTTTATTGGCTGTTAGTTGTGTAATAAATATTAAAACAATAAGTAGTAAATAGAGTTAGAAATGAAGCTATTTTGGGAGGAGAAATGTAAGTCGAAACTTAAAAACTTGTTTCTGCTTAAACAAACTAATTTTTATACAAGTTTAACAATGACAGGAGTTTACAAAACTTTTTTATTGGTTATTTCATTTAATAACATTTATGACGCACACTAGTAAATCAGATATTCCGCCATTTCGCAAATATTTCGTCATTTCTGAAATAAATGCTAAAAATTCGAAATATATCGGAACATTAGATTTCGCCCACAGCATTAGATTGATCAAATTTCAAATCTTCTTCACCATCATATAATTTGCATTTAAATTACAATATATATATATTGCGTACTTGGCTATTTTGAATTTGTTTATTTTATATACATATTATATACTTTGAATAAATAGACATTTTATTTTATTTATTGTTTAAAATACAAATATTCTAATAATTTGTTTTTTTTTCCTTGAGCGTAACAAGATCATTCGCATCATTTAACCTTGAAAAAAGAAAATAAAAATTAATTAATATATAATTCTTAATATGATGGTAATAAAACAATATGATATAATGTTTTCTGTTTTGTCACGTAACGAGATTGTTCGCCATCAGATTAATTTTTTGGCTTTTCTTCTTGAAATAAAGTTAATAATTAATATTATAATTCATAATATGATAATAGTAAAATGATAAGAACATTTTCCATTTGTTGCATAACACTGTATACTGCACATAGTTCCAGTTTCACAAATATAACCAGGAAGACGAGAGCTTTCCTTATTTTCATGTACTATACTATTTCAACGTAAAAATCATGTCCATTCAAATGGATAGGAAATACTTTTATGGTATCAAAAGATTGCTATCAATGGTGAGAAAATGGTTCATGGTGTAATTCAATTATTATTTAAAAGAGCGACAGGAATATAGACTTTAGGAAATTAGTTCCAAATTTTCTATTGAAAATTGAAAATTGCAACTAATTCATTGTTATTTTGATCAAACCTTGCTGTAACGGGCCATTGTTGTAACGGATTTTATATATTAATATGGAGAAAATTTTTGAAAGTTAGTTATAACTAATGATGTCAACTGATAAGTTTTTGCCAGATGATAAACATTAAAAACAAATTTCAGTTATAAAGATTTGTCTGATTACTAATAAATGGATAAATTATTTCAGATGTTGAAACTTCATAAATAGTTTTAACATGTTATATATATATATATATTATCAAAATTTACATATTGATTATACAATCAACACACTTTAATTTATATTATATGAAAATAATCAAAATTTTTATATTGAAAAAAAATTTATTTATATAGCTCGATTATATATGTTAAATTTCTTTTATTTTAATTATACATCGAGTATTATAATCCATATTTCCCAACCGGATTTGATTATCTATATTATTTTTCATTAATGTATTAGCTTGCAATTGAACATCTTGGTTTCGATCATTTTAATAATAAAATTGTGAACAAAGGTTTATAATGAAAAGAAATCTATTTTATAAATATCACAAGGCTATAATTTTGACTTTAGGCACGGGCTCACAAAACTATTAATTATAACATTTCTGACTTTAGGCACGAGCTTTAGCAAACTATTAATCAAACTTCATTATCAACTGAAACTAAATTGCTGAACGCCAAAACTTTTTTATCATTTAAATTAACATCATCATTAGTTATAACATGTTACACTTTGTTATAACGAGGTTCGACTATGTCGCTATATTGTTGTCAAAATTAGCCCAATCAGAATTTTGTATCTCCCAAAATTTTATAATTTCAAATTCACATACAACATTACTATCATAAATATAAACAAGGAATTTTTATAATTTCAAATAGGTGATCAGCATTATGATGATAATAAAAATATTTGAAATCTGTATATCGAAAACTCCTCCTTTTTGGGTACCAAAATCGAAAGTATTTTTGAACATTTACAAGTTTGAAACCTATACCAAAATTCAAAAGCCATACCAAAATTCAAACCTGGACTGAAAGTCAAACAATGAATACATTTGACTAAAATCGCTTATTTTATTTAAATTCTTTTCTGACAATTTTAATCAACTTATCAAAAATCATTATCAAAATTTATAATTAATCTTATTATTAACTGTTTCTTTTCGTTTTTGTTTTCATCGTCCGCATCATTATCATCATTTGTTCATAATCATTTATTCTATTTCAAAATATAATCATTTGTATCACCACAAGTTTGCAGGGTATTGATATTAGTTACTTATGCATCAAGAAGTCTTCCTGAAATTGCTTTTTTCTATTAGATGGTGTCTAAGTAACTTAATAAAATATAACATTAAAAGGTATACCACACATTACAAATGTCCTGATTAATATTATCATTCCTTTCTGTGATTAATGTTCGAATTTATTTATTTGCAACCACCATATTCCTTTGCCAGATGTTTTCAAATTTCTACGGGCACGTCCTGGATAACAATTGAAACCTTTTATTCAAAATAACGTCATTTTGTAGCTTATTTTTGGATACTCATATCTTAAATCTTTATCGGATTCGTGTGTCGAAGTAAATAAAAATGTTAAATAGATCAGATTGAAACATATAAACAAGTCCCTCATTACTCTGGACCGTAATATTATGGCAATTGTTATTATAGTAGTAATAGATGTGTTAGTGATATTAAGAGATCAACCAAATAAGAAGAATTTGTGTATCTTTTTAGTGGTACTACAGGCCTCAAAAATCGTTATTGCAATCTATGTATCTGTTGTATGTGAAACCAAAAGGAACCTTTCTTTAAAAGTTGGTCAATTGTTTTGCTCGATCATTAAATTGATCAATAAGAATGTAATGCTTCGTTTCAAAATCATCAGATTATCAATATTATAATTAAATATTTAATAAAATAGAATAGGAAATTAGGCGCATCTAAAGGCATCCAGTGCTGCATCATTTACCGGTTACTTTGGTTTATTATTAATTGAACCATCATGTGGTCCACATGTTATCAATCAATTAGAAAAAATTGGTACACAAAATTTACAAAATTTAAAATGCTAAGATTCGGCCAATTTTTAGTTTAAGAAAAGCTAGCCGATAAGTTTTGAAGTTTGAATAGTGAACTTTTTAAAATTTTGTTTTAACTGACCTGTTAAAGATCTACACCGTACTTTCCCCCAACATTATGTTAAAAATATATATAACCTTCCTTATCCACCTTATCTGTAAAACACCATATTATATATAGTTATCCCCTCCGGATACAATGGTTTAATTTAATAAATAAATAATCATGACAAAAGAATTCGCTTCTACTGCAGCAAATGCAGAATGTATTAATGTTAAAGGGGATAGATAACAAATTTGTCAATGTATGACAAACTAAAAAAAAATTAAAAGTCTTCAATAGACGTGTAAGTTCAGGAAAAAGTGCAAATGAAAAAATAAATTAATGCTTGGGTTTTAGAGCTAAGACCAAATGGAATTACAATTTCAATTAAACCACAAATATTATCTTTAGTTATTATATCGTAAAATCCTTTTATTTAATAAATTCTTTTAACTGCTGAAAGTTTAAAATGTGAGTTGTTTAATCACTGTACTCTTTATCATTAATAAAAATTTAAATTATTATTTATCAAAATCAATACCAAGAGTATTTGTTTAATGATCCCACGTACAAAATTTAACAAGTATTAAATACGATAACACAGCTTTATTTAATATTAATATTATGTCATCCTCTAAAATCTTTTTAATAATTTAAAAAAAAATTTAAAAAGGAATTTTGAATATTTGAGTTTAAATGTGTGGAACTCATATGATTCATATAGCAAATCTTAAAAAAATTTTTTTGCGCGGAATAATTTTCTTTGATATCATTTACATGTGTATAACGTTACACGCATTATTTAATGTGCGGAAGCCAAATTTTTAGAACGACATTCTACGCACGATAAGAATAAAAGACGAAAAACCTTATTATCAAGAAGATCCTTTATTAATGTAAACACAATAATAATAATAAATATCAATTTAGGAAACTTTCTGCAAGAATTGTATTGATAGATACACTATCCCGTTATCGTTGTTTTATGGATATTTATTATTTGATGTTGCAAAAGTTAAATTAATATCTCACTGCAAAAAAATTTGTTTAGATAAGTAGCAAATCTCTTTGATTGAAAAGGCTGCGGAGGATCAAATAACTAGTATCAGGAGAATATTTATTAAAAACATAAGTAAACAAGAAATTGGGCATTGAATCTGAATCTGAATCTGAATCTGAATTAGTGTTGGTTTCCAAAACTAGAGGGTTTCGCAACCATACGAAAATCAAAATGTTTCACCATAAGTAGAAACTAGTTTTGATTTTTGAATATTGGCTTTTGATTTAGTTTTGACATATAACTTTTAATTTTAGTTTTGACTTTCGTCTCTTCAAAATAGTTTTGACGACCAACACTAATCTGAATCTAATGAGATTCAATAAATAATAAATAAAACTAACATTTCACGAGCCTGATGTGTGGACTAAAACAACCGAATGTTGATCCTTTTAAATTAACTTCACTTGGTAGTTTGATAACCATAATTAATTTGTTCTTTGAATAATGATTGCATTCTTTGGATCACAAATGATTTTCTATCCTGAACATGGACTATTAGGCGTAGTGTCTTTAAATCCATAATTTTTGTGTAAGCAATAATAATATTAATTATTATGTAAATTAGTAGAAAAATGAAAGGATAAATTTACAATTATTATTATAAACGTCGTTTAAAAAAATTTGTTTATTCATTATCAAGATCAAAGTGGAAAAAAATTCATAAATCCAAATATGTTACTATGGCAAAAATGAAAAACTTCTGGAATGGGCGGCGAGTCCTTTTATTTTAAAAATTAATTTTATTATTAAGTAATCACAAATAGACAACTTTATTATTTTGCATTCTCAATTTATAAAGCCTCAATCTATATATCAATATTGTGTTCTTTAATCTTCCCAAGAATTATGAGCTTTTTATTTACTCTAATTAAAATATTCATTAAGGACATTATTAACATTGAGCAGTCAAAGGACTTTGAATTAATTATGCGCCATTTTATCTCAGTACAAATTTATTACGTGTATCATTTATATGTAGTCAAAGCTCGTTAAATTCATATTAGATAAATTCATAATCGCCTAAATTCATAATTTTTTCAGGAACCAAGGACGGTTATATTAAAATTCTATTCAATAATTCATAATCATAATAAAATCTCGATAATCGATAAAGTTTACTTTTATTATATGCCATCATATAAAAATCTCTCTTAAACCTACTGTATATCTTTGTAATCTTTAAAATATGGATATTACGTAAGTAGCAAATACAAATTTTTCCCCTGTTAACATTAACTATAGCAAAAAAAAAAGGATTCGAGCTTTCAAATTAAGCGTAGAAATACAGTTGATAATAAGATTCCAATTGACACAAAAAGAACAAAAACATTTAATTTCTGTTTAGAAACATGATTATGGGTAATTTAGTTACAAAATGAATAATGGTTTGTTTTAGTACTTATTATAAATAACTACAGTGAACTCATAAGTGCTCCTGCTATAAATGCACACGCCCCCTACTCTACACTGCGCGGTCTTTTCCCAGTCCCTTCATCATATAAAACCACCCTCTCTAAATATACGTCCGTGACTTTCACGTGATTAATGTGCAATTATTTCTTGCCATTTTTGAAGTTGTTTCCATATTTTAATCAGATTTGCAATTTTTTTCTTATTCTGGTAAATTTAGGGTCGTACGGCAAAGGCTTCATTTCTTATAAACTTGTAGAGAGAAGAGAGTGAGAGGGAGGGGGAGTAGTTTATCAACACAAAGAAATCGAAAATTTGCCGTGTCACGACCTCCTTCTAAAATTCGTAGTTTATAGTTTTCGTACAGGTTTATTGCTCATTGCCTCTTCTTATGTTTAGTTTTTGGCGCGATTTACTCTTTCACCAATTTTGTGTCTTGCGGCGAATATTTGATTTCTTAAATAATTTTAAGCGAGCGAGAAGCAAAGTAAAGTAAAAGGAGAGAGCATGCAAATTTCTGTTTTTCAAACTTAATTTTTTGGAAAAGAATTTTTTGTTTTCGTTGGGTAGCAAATTCCAAAAAAAAAATTCCGGAATCCATCCATTTGATGAACCTTTTTTCCACGTGATAAACGTTTATCGCGCAATAATAAAATCTTTTCAGGGTTTGGTTATTGTGATAAAGATCATTATTGATTGATTATGTCCTTTAATTATTTATATAAAAAAATTAGAAAATTTGTAGAGGAACCTCATAAAGATGTTCATTTTTCAAATCCTAATTCAAATGAAATGGAAATTAATTAAAAATTTTTGTAAGATTATCATTTCTTTTTTGTGAGTATGCAATTTTTCACGTTTTGGTAAACGTTTAATTATTGGCATCGACATTTTGATAAATTATATTATGAACCACACATTTTGTTGAACAGAATTATTGTCACCGACGTCTTGAAAAATTTCTCAGGGTTTTAATGAATAGGATAATTATGAAACATGTTTTGATGAGCGTAATTATTATTACTGACATTATGATAAATAACTTCAGGATTCTGATAAATTATATTATGAACCATGTTTTGGCGAACGGAATTATTATTACCGATATTTTGATAAATTTCTCCAAGGTTTTGATGAATCATGTTTTGCTGAGCATAATTATTGTTGCCGACATTTTGATAATTGTATTATTAAGAGCTGAGTATTTATTGGTGATACTCCCATTCGAATTAAAACCGTTATCCCAGTCATTAGTATTATTTAATTTTTATTACATATTTATTCATTATAATTATAATGCTTTTGCCTGTTTGAGCGATTATTTTTTATACGGTATGTTTAGTATTAAAGAAAATAAAATAGAAAATTTTATTTAATTTTATGATTATCTTAAAATTTATCACCTCCCTCTCAAAAAACAATAACATTTAAAAAATAAAATATGGTATTTCCGTATGGTTTATACAAACATATTAATATTAATATAAAATAAAATACGGAACTTCAGTATTTCATGTAAGTTCTAAAAAATTTCCATTTTTAAAACTGTAATAAGTAATAGTGATGAAAATACGGAATAAATACGAATTAATACGGAATTTTTAAGATACTGGAAAGGTACTTTTTGTTCCGTATTTAAAGTACGGAATCTATGACATACCAAAAAGGTACTTTTGTTCCGTATTTAAAGTACATAATAGTATCATAATGAAAGATGTCATATACATTTATTCATATAGTAAATATTTTATTATAAATCTATATCATCATCATCAATAATAGTTAATTGCTGTTTCTCCACCCTATGAAAATAAAATATGGAATCGTGTGTTAAATACGCTCTTAAAAATATATATACTAATACGGAATTAACATATTTCCTATACGGTTTTGAAAAATCACCTCTTTATCTTTTCAAATTTAGTGTGAATTGGTACGGAATTTGTAACATACTGAGAAGGTACGTTTTGATTCCGTATATAAGTATAAGGTACTGGTACGGAATAGGCACAAAATTTATAACATATTAATACTCATTGTATAAGGTATAATATCATATAAAGAATACATTTACTTTATTCATTATAAAACATATAGTATTTCGTCAACAATGTAATTAATTTCATTTTTATTTTTGTTATCTCAAAATTTGTCAATTATTGCAAGAGTACTCGAACATTTATTATTATTATACGTGTTGTTTATTATTATTATTATAATTATCTAAAATTCCGCATTTTCCATACTAATTATAATACTAATACTAATACTAATACTATACTGTTTATTCCGCATTTTATCTTTTATGTATAGTAATATGGAGTCAAGTGATTGTCAGTATAAACAAACAAACACACCCTAAATTGTAACTGAATAGGTAAATCAATTCATGTTATAAATAATGTCCGATTTTTCTCTCGATTGAGATAAAAATATGAAAAAGAAAATAAAAAAATTAATATTTATAAATACAAAATTTCCGTTTTCGCTCATTTTAACCAATAAATCATGGTACAAGATATCACAAGATACCAAAACAAGAGCAAGTTGGATCATTAGGAACCACGGGAAAGCACATTCGTTTTTTTATGCCATTCGATATGGACATAACTTTATATCATTAGAACTAGTTGATCTCTTGATAAGAGAACACGTGGTTTTGTCTAGATATCTTGTGCAACGATTATTATTACAATTCGGGAAAAATGATGATAGTTTAATTAAACTAAAAATACAAAATGACGTCAACTTCAACAATGACAACAACAACCATATTAATAATGACATGGATCAAGGAATATCTAAAGCTTCTCAAAAATATTATAGAAATCCTTGGGCCTCGAATATTCCAGTAGCAGTGTTTGTAGCTTTGTTAAAAGAAGCCAAATTACAATATGGTGAAAGTCTTCCCTTGAAAGGTAATGGCATTGAAATGTTTCATTTTTTAACAGGGGGTCCCCTTGCTATAGACTTGGCTCCAAAAAGGTTGATGGAAAACCTGGAAAAAATAAAGGATCTTATATTAAATAAAAAATTCATACCTTTCCCCCCAAGACCAGCAATCCCATTTGAAGACTCAATTGATTACCAAATAGAAATGCAAATACTTAATCATAAAGAGTATCCAGCCAAGGACGGATTTGAAAATAACAAGCAACTGAACATAATTGCAAGAGCAATATTAATTTATCCTGATCTAGTAGAATTCTGGAAGCAAATTGGCTATCATGATATATGTAAAGATGTCAATAATTTGGTATTACAAGGTTCTTTGTTAATTTTATTTTACCCAAATTATAAAAATGAAGAAGCTTGTGATTATCCAACTACAATGGACTTTGTCAAACGTATACAACAATTAATAAAAGTTGGATTCAAATTGACAAAATCTGTCATGACTGATATTCTAATTTTGTACGAACAACATATTGATAAAATTGGAATAACACTTTTAGAAGCTTTTCAAATTGTTAGAAATCAATCAAAATCTGATATTGTTGGATGTTGTGTTGTAGAAGCCATTAAAGTCAACAGAAATTTGAAAAAACCTCAAGTTTTAGATTTTCTAAGAATGCAAATTGAAGATAATTGTTTAAGCAGTAGTTTATCATTATTTTGATAATAAGACCAGGAAAAAATTAATTGATTTTCAAATTTTTGATAAAAAATAGATCTTCTGCCTACAACACTGACAGTTTAATTAGCAGCAATAATATAAGTAATATCATTATTATAGATAACATAAATGAAGAGTCTATTAATTATTATTATAAATATGATTATTATTATGACTATGGTTATAACTATTATTCACATGATATCAAGGATTTAAGGAATGGTTACTATTGGACAGAATATTATGTTGACAGATTGATATATGATGATACTTGTAAATTTATAAATTCAAATATTGAAAAGCCAATTAATAATATAAGATCATTGAGATTAAGCAGTCATTTGTATAAATGGGTGTTAAAAAAATTCAATCCAGATTCATTAATCACAAGATTATGCTTCAATGATATAATTATATCAAAGTTGTGGATTGATAGAGTTGTTACTCCATCCTGAAAGATTAATACCAGAAAGAATGACTAGTTGTGCATTTGATTTGATTATACATACTTACAATGAATTTTGTTAGAATAATATTCCATTTGAATTGATCCATTTAAATTTATTAAAGGAATCAAACAAAATAACAACTTTAAAACCATTTTTCGAAGGTTTTTTACCCCAAATTTTTAATCTCAAACCAACTTTTAAATATAATAGCAGTATCAGCCCCAGAAAACATAAATTGAAAAAACAACAACTATTACAAAACCAGCCTCTTTTTCAACTGCTTGATGTTCATGAGAAGAAAATTGAAAAAAAAGTTTATCAAGAAGTAACAATGAATTCAATCCAAACATATATAATAATCAGTTCACTTTGAATTTTGTATTTTGTATGAGAAATTTTTGGAATAGACTTATAGCAGAATCAAAAAAACGAAAAATTGGGACATTGGCACAACTTGGAACAGAAAATGGATTGGGGACCAATAGAAGAAAATGGATCAAAGAACATTAAAAGAAAATGGGACAAAGATAAGAAACTTTGACAGGAAATTATTAGTATTTTTACTTCTACTATTATTACTATCTTTAATGCTTAATGGTTGATGTGATTATACCACATATGAATATTCATATTTTTATATAATTTAGATATTTCTTGATCTTGTTGTTATTGTTGACGTTGATGTCATTTTGTATTTTAGTTTAATTAGACTATCATCTGTTTTTCCGAATTGTAATAATCTTTGGACAAGATATCTAGATAAAATCACATGTTATAAAAGTTATGGCTTGCAAAAAAAATTTACCCGCTAGGGCGTAGTCAATAAAAATAAAATTTTTATTTTTATTTAAGACGACATAAAACAAATAAATTAATATATTACTTATTTAAGTACCTTTAATACTAATTTCGGTGATTTTGTGGAGGAAGGTACATCCATATTAAATTTAACAAATCCTTTTGTTGTTCAACGTCTTAGCTATTCACTTGTATCGATTCCCAATTTCCCAATCTCGCTCGGCTTTTGTTCTATTAGATATTAATATTAATATATAAATCAACACTGACAATATTAGGTAATAATCTTTTCCTAACAATGATTTCAATGCTCTTATTGTATTCAGACCTTACTTAAATTAATATAATATCTTCAGATTGGTGATATTTCATTATGTTAAAAAAGCATGTATTAAATGTTACGATTGTTTCATTGTAGTGATTTGTTCCATAAGCGAGATTGTGCATCTATTGGTTGCACGTGGCACTAATAAAAATAAAAATAATTCTTTAATTATAATGCAAGTGTTTATAAAGTTTTTAGGAGCCGGTTCAAGTTCAGGACTAGTCACAAGTTTATGTCTGAATTGGTAATTTAGTTCATAGTATTTATTTTTCAGGAATCAGACTCGAGACCAAATAATTTTATTTTTGAAAAAATCAAATTACATTCCTACATTCTTATTATAATTCTCCGCATCTATTAAAAAAAAATAGTCTGGATTGGTAATTTAATTCCTAGTATTTATTTTTCGGGAATTAGAAGACCAAATAATTTTATTTTTGAAAAAATCAAATACAGTGATTACATTCCTACATTCTTATTATAATTCTCTGCATCTGTTAAAAAAGATAAAATTTTTATTTAATTATGTTTTAAATTATTTAATTAAAATTAAAATTGAAATTTGTTGTTCAATGACACAAGGCAAAAGGAAAAATATATTATTAGTCGTGTGACATTTCCCTAATACTAAGGCTGCTTTTCTATATGTGAAAATAAATTCGAAATTCGTGTCACATGAAGTTTTTTTAAAATATCTCGTTATTTTT
>CAUDNR010004131.1:18466-33241 GCA_958430865.1 Entrophospora sp. SA101 | reverse complement strand
CTACATTTCACCCAATAAAAAATCCTTACATATAGTTTTTTATAAGTGTGCTCAACTATGTTTGTGTTTATACTGATGTGTAACACCCCAATGGGACATGTCCTGCCTGGACAATGTCCGCGTAACAATTTGTCACGTGGACGTATCCGCTCATTTTCTTAAATGTCCCGGACCACTAATATGTCCGGGTAGTACAAACCACAAGTTAAACGTCTTTACCACCTTTATTATACCAACATATTATTTAAAACTAAACCAAAGCAATTCAAAAACGTTTTGTAAAGCATGCGTTGAAAAATTGGGAGAGGAGGAATGGAAGTAAAAATGATTTCCAAACAAAAAGGATCAAATAAATCGGCATTTAGAAAAATGTCTTAATTTTTTTGAAAATCAATCAATCAACCACTTAATTCAATAATTCTATATTAATAATCCAGAGCCTTGCTTTAGAGTAGAGGCAGTAAGTTAATATAAAATTATTTTTTTACAAATTATTCATTTGTAATAAACATTTTCATAATTTAAAACAAATTAATTCTTTTTTGTTTAATAAAACACTTTTATGGTCGGAAATTAAACAGTAGGGTTTAACCTCCATTTGGTTATCAGTAGTGTTCCATGTCGCAATCCAAAAAAGGAAACAAAATGGTCGTAAAGGTGGTTGCAACCAGTGGTTGCAATCATTTTTATATGACGCAAAGGTGGTAGCAACCATCATCAAAAGTTGCAGCCGGTATCCTTAATGTATAGTAAGAAATAGAAACAAGACTACCTTGGCATGAATCATTACTAGCTTTTAACACCAATTACAAATTCTTTACATGAGAAAACAATTTAATAAGAAACGTTTTTTTGGAATGGTGATACATTCAAGTAGTTATTCTCCATTATTTTACATTTTGTAATGTATTATTAATTTTTTAATTCACAATTTATCCAACAATAAAATTAGATCGGTAATTTATGGTTGAAGGTTGAGAATGCCACCACTCACTTGTTGGCTTTCATTCATTAATTCATTCGCCTAAGCTCAAGATCCTGTAAAAAAGCTTGGACATATCAAATATTTATATGTGATTTGTAAAACGTAAAAATAAGAGAAGTATTACTATTACTTTATTATTAATTTGTCAATTGTATATAAAATTACTTATTAATTATTCTGAAATAGTAAAATATAGATCATGGAAAAAGTAAAAATATCATTAAACTTGGACAACTACAATGCTTGGCTGTTTCTGCTAAAGGGTATAAATATAAATAATTATCAACAGATCAATGTAATATATCTATTATATCTGTTTTCTAATGACAAATTGTAATAACAAATGGTCACATATCTGAATAAATTATATTTGTTGTTATATTAAATGTATTAAAAGTGTTGAATGTTAAATCATGGTTGTGCTGTATTTTTGTTTCAATGATCAACACATTTTGCCATCCATTTCTATCTGATATACTGTGTAACCGAACTCTACCCTTAAATATTTCTTAAAACGAAATTCTTAATATTAATATTAATGTATCCAATTAAACCGTTTAATATTCATTTAATAATTCTCTATTAATAATAAAATGAAAAACAAGGAATAAATTATAAATATTGTCTTTGTTACACACATAATATAACAATATTCATATTCGAATATCATGTTGATCGTTTCCATGTCATCGCCATGCACACACTATTACTATATATGTTCATCCAAGTAGTTTGTGTGACATTTTGACATTTTTAGTCACGTGTACAGTTTATAATTATTTTGGTTGAACTACTTTTATATTTTTTCTTTCGAAAGAAATTATAAATAATGGATAAAACAATCGCTTCTTCAGCATCATCGACAACAAATGGAACTAATGTAAACGGAACTATGATCATGCCACAGGCACCTTTCCCACAACCAGCCCTACGAATCTCTTCACAAACAGATTACCTTAATTCTAGTTCAACATATGACTTTTTATATGAGCTGGTTCAAAAACGGGTCACAACTTTTACGTATTTAAAACAAGTTCACGAAGGTAGAATACATTGGCTTAATACAGTATGTTTAAACAAAGAAGATTTATCAATTATGTACGAGAATATGAGAATGAAAAAAAGGTTTGTGTGCAAAATTAATTAAAAAAAAGCAAAGGAAATAACGATAATTTCAATATAGACATGAGAATTGAATAAATTGCAATTAATGCAACTTTCTAAAAAATATATTTTATTTATTAAAGGACAGGAAATTTTTTTGTTTTAGGCACATCATTAGCACCAATACTGGATATAACTAATCCACAAGATTATGTTAAAGCCTTAAATGTTATGTTGCAAGAATTTGATTATCACACTAACGAACATACTAAACAAAAAATGGTATTATTATCATTTAATTATTTTTTAATTAATTTATTCGATCATTAATGTTATGTGTGCAATTATTCATTTTTAATTTTTTTTGCGTTAAAGAAAAATTTTTTGAGAAAGTCAAAAATAGTAAAAGATGATGATACATCATTTCAAGATACTGGAGAATACAATTATTTATTTGTGCCAAATATAGTAAGCAGATTCAAGTTTTCATGTTCATTATTTGATTTTCGTTCACTATATTAAT
The DNA here is from genome assembly GCA_958430865.1 of Entrophospora sp. SA101. Taxonomy (NCBI): domain Eukaryota; kingdom Fungi; phylum Glomeromycota; class Glomeromycetes; order Entrophosporales; family Entrophosporaceae; genus Entrophospora; species Entrophospora sp. SA101. The sequence goes on along the minus strand of CAUDNR010004131.1, from coordinate 30,629 downwards.
TAATAATAAAATTTTACTGCAATAATAAAAAGCCTTTTGATTTAGATTATTTTCAAACCTTTTATACTTTATGTGATATCCTTGTAGAAGTTTATAATAAATTATTAGTAGGAATTGCTGCTAATAATAATAATAATAATAATAATAACAACAACAACAACAACAATCATCTTTCAACTTCATTTACAGAAACTGTATTAAAAGTTGATAGCAAATTTAAGGTTTGGTCAACCATCTATTCAAAATAACTAAATAATTGATCAATCAATCATTATTTACAATGTTTTGTTGCTGTTATATTAATAGAAAATAGTTGCATTGATAACCAAAGAAATAGATTCATTAGCAAGAAATACACTTAAAGAAGAATTAAAATCTATTGATCCGATGATAATATTGTCAAATTTAGGAGGCGGCGGAAGTAATTCAAATAATACAGGAAGTGTGAAATCAACAATTAGTTCGACTAGTTCAAACAGTAGTTCTACAACAGTTGTTGAAAATATGGGAGATGTAGGATGGAATTCATCATCAAATTAAATTACAAATTTTTTTTATTAGATGTTTGTTATTTATACATCAACACACAAACACACACGCATATATATATATATACTCTTTATTATATTATAATAATTTAATAAATCATCATAAAACAAATAAATTATATTTATTATTATTTAAAAATTATCAAAAGATATTCAATTTATTATTTTTATTATTTAATAAATATAAGTAATTAGAAATAAAGGTGAAAAAAATTTATAGATTTTGAATCATTTTCCAAAAGTTGAAGGTAAGTTATTTAACGAAACCAATTATATAATCTACCAATAACCCCCAAACCACTATAACCTCCTTGTTGAGGTTCTGTTGTTTGTTGTTCTATTGGTTCTGAGGCTTCCACACCTGGATCATCAGGGGTAACCGGTTCTTCAAAATTTTGATTGTCATTTCCATTATCTGAATTCTCTGAATCTGCTTCAAAACCACCATCAGTAGACATATAATAAGATGCTCCAGCTAAATTATTTGATGTATGCTCCTCTTGTGCTTCACCTTGATACACATTTAGTTGATTTTCATTTGAAGATGATGGTGAAACATCATTTGATCCTGGTTCTCTGATGTAAGAAGCATCATTATCATCACTATCGTCACTGTCATCACTGTTGTTGTTGTCGTCAGACATTTGTACGTTGTTTGGAGAAGATTGATAAGCAAGATTTGTATCTGAATCAATGTTATAATCCAGAATAAATGCTAGGTTTGGTGATGGTGGTAAAATAAGACTTGTTTCTGATTCAGAAATGTAATCATAATTAGTATCAGATCTTGGTGAGGCAGGAACATCATGCTGTTGTACCTCTTTGTTATGGTTTAATGGGAATTTTTTGTTAAATGAAATATAATGCGGGCCAGGTAAATCGTCAATCCTATGACTATTACAGAAATCATTACGGTATTTTTTAATGGCTTCAACTGATTCCTCTAAATCAGAGATACCCTTTTCTTTAAGATCTTCTAATAATTTGATCATCCCAGCACGGTAAATTTCTTTTTCTTCAGGAGTTCTACCTTCCACGTATGAAGCCATATCCTGAATAACTTGTTCGTCATTCATTTTAAACTGTCGCCAATGTTGTGACATACATTCAAAATCATTACATCTTCCTTTTTTATGTGATTCCCAAAGGCATACTTTGTGTTGAACATTAAGCGAATTACTATATGTCATAGATTTGTAGTCACCCACAAGTTCTTTATAGTTGGGATGGAACCGAAATGATTTGAATGCCATAAGAGGACTCGCATATGGAACTAACGGTTCAAAATCATCATTTCCTAATGAACCATCTTGATTAACATAATTATTTGCAGAATAATTTGATGGTCCGTTGCTTCCTTTTCTGATTGCAGGTGATGATTTGACATTGTTATTTTTGTTATTATTTAGGAGATTGTTATTAGTGTTTAATGATTGAAAGTTTTCACCATTAGTTGTTGTAACACCCTTCATTGAAATTTTACCATCGTTCTTTTGTTTATTTAAATTACTAATGTTTTCAAGAATCTTTTTGTTTTGATCTCTAAGTTCATCAAAACGTTTTCCCAATTGATCAACTTCGGACTGGTTTATTGTTAATTTTGGCTTTTTCATCAAAGAATCTTGTTGTTGAAAATTGCCAGAACTTTCGGATGATATAGTTCTTTTACCATTATCATTGATAGTGGTGATGTTTGATTGAATATCTAGAATGGTGGCGTTCGTAGTAGAAGTTTCTGATGATTCATTTTTCTGTTTATTTGGCATTTTTTCAGCCAGTTTTTTAAGCTTGTCTTTTTTGGAAATCATTTCTTTATTCATTGTCGCGAGATCTTTTTTTAAATTTTGTATGATTTCAGCTAAATTATTTATATTTTTTGTTAACATAATCTTACTGCTGTTGATTTCTTTTTCTTTTGTTTGACAAACTTCTTCATCTTTTGTGAGTTTTTCTTCATTTTCCTGAAGAACGGACAACTCTTCTTTTATTTTCAACATTTGTGCTTCAAGATCTGTTTGTTTTTTTTGAAGTTCGGTTTTTTTATTAATAATATCATTCTTCTGATTGTTTATTTCCAATAATTGTTTTCTGTACTTTTCAATATTATTATCATGTTCATGTAAATTTAACTGATAATTCTCAATTTCTTTTTCTTTTGATGAGATTTTATTTTTAAGATCGGTAACAGTCGACTTTGCTATTTCGTAAGCATCAATTTCAGCTCGAATTACAGCAAGATTTTCAGTAATTGGATTTATGGTTGATGGTGAAGTCGGAGTGGTTGTTGTTGAAGTAGCTTTTAAATTAGCAGTAGCGGTAGCGGTAATTGTGGTCGTGATCGTCGGGGTAGATGGGGACGAGGAACTGGATTGAGTTAAACCTTTTTTCTTATTAATCAATTCTAACTGAGTTGCTATTAATTCATTCATTAACTTTATTTCACGTTCCTTCTCCTCCAATTTACGTTTTGCTTCCAATTTTGCTAATTTATCATTATCAATTTCAGATTTTGAAGCCGGTTTATCATGATTGCTTGTTTGAGGGTTTTCAGTATCAGATTCGTCGCTCAATTCAATAATCATACTATTCTCATGATTTAATATAAAAGATTTTTTTTCAGAATATGGCGAAGAATTAGATTGATGATGATGGTGATGATGATGGTGATGATAAGTAGATGATCCTCTTTGTGATGATAATGGTGCTTTTTGCTTTTGTGGAGATTTTGTGATGGTGGGTGGTAATGGCATTATAGAGGAAGTATGATTTAACTGGGGGCTTAATGAATCGATCGGTTTAGGCTTATAAGTTGGGTTCATATTTGTGTTTGGTTGAGAAAGTGCAAAATTAGATGATAATGATGCTGTTGTAGTTGTTGTAGTTGATGATAATGATGTTGTTGTTGTTGTATGCTGTGGTAAAGCTTTTATATTTTCTGAAGATTGCGAATTCTTTGTAATATTGAAATGAGAACTTTTTGATGGAAGTATTGAAGAAGAACTTTTTAGATTTGAATTGTTTGATGCAGCTTCTTGTATAACAGCAGCAGCAGTGGTGATGTTCGAAATTGTCATAGGTTGATCAATTTCCATTTGTCTAGGCATCGATAAAGGATACCCGGGAATTTTAATATTGAATAAATGAGGAGGAAGTGGATAATTTAACTCTCTTGAGAACCTAACAACTACATCTAAAGGAATTCCTTCTTGAATTAAGTCATCGGGTGTAGCACCATAGTTATATAATTTAGAAATTGATTGTCTAGTGGTTTCTTCCATTTCAGCTTTTTTTATATTGTATTATTTTTATTGGTGTTAATATTATCATTATCAATTATTATAAATAAATGTGTGAATCATTAGTTATTTAATTTTTTTATAATAATTTTTAATTCTTTTTATTAAATCTTCTGTTACCTTTTGACATTTTGATAGTAATCTGTTGATTATTATTAGTATTGTATGTTATGTCTTCCATGACATTTTGAACTGGTTTTTGAAGTGTTGGTTGTGGTAATTGTAGTTTTTTGTTATCGTCGATCGAATCAGTATCACTTAATTCACCTTCTTCACGTTCTGAAGAATCGTCTTCTATGTAAAAGGATTTAGGTGGAGGTGAAGAAGGAACAGGTAAATTTGAATTTTCCGATTTTTGTTTTTCTTTAGAAGTTTTTCTTGTAGATAAAGCAGCTAAACGTAAAGCTTCTATTTCAGGAGGTAAAGTTTTTGAGGAGTTATTATCAATGGATTGAACACTTTTTTCAGGACTCATTTTAAAAGAAATTTATTAAAAAAGATATATATTTTTTTTTTAATAAATTATTGGTTATATAGTAGTACACACTTAAAAAATCACATGACTAAATGAAGGGCTACTATTATTATTTATTTATTATATATAATATATGCATTTACATTTTATATTTTACTATTAATATTAATGAATACTATATGCTAATAATGCAATGAATGATATTTGCAGATTAGCTATGCTAATAAGAAGAAGATGATGACGGTGAAAGAAAGCTGCAGCAATAATAATAATAATACAGAGAAAAATATACGAGATAAATTTAATATTAAAAAACCGTGCTAATGAATAATTAACGGAGCGAAAAACAAAGTCGTAGTGGATGTATGTGTGTATATATTTACTTATTATAAATAGACAATTTATCAAACATATTTACTAAAAGATCATCCGTCGTCTGCAGCTTTTCTAGGCCTAACATCATTTCTAATTGGAATTTTTAATCCTTGTTTAGCAAACGCTTTCGATAATTCCGTTGATTCTTTAATAATAATATTATTAATAATAATTAAATTAGAACTTTAATTATAAAAATTACAAAATACCAATTATAATGGTTTTCTTTTTTAATTTTGTAGAACAGTTTACCGGTCATTCCTGGAAATTTCTTGGCTGAATAGACTGTAAATGGTTCAGAAAATACTGTTGCAATTATTTCCGTTTTTGTATCTATCAGTCTATCTTCACTGTTGTTTTCAAGAATTATAAATAATTAGTATTTATAACAAATTTGAACCAAATATATATCAATAATAAATTAAAGTTTTCTATTACAATTGCTTGTCTAACCTTCCCAACTTCATAAGTGAAAATCTTAAAGTGTATTTTCCTTCTGTACGTATAGAAAGATCTGGAAAACAAAAATAGCAACCCTGTTGACCTAATGTATTCTTAAGTATTGCTGGTGATGATACCAGTGATCCCATAAGTACACGAGTTGTTTTAGGTGGACTACTAATGACATTACGTTCCTCTCTACCATCCTCTGACCATAATGTTACATGCAGAACAAAAAATGGATTTTGAATCATACTATAATAAAAAGTAATTTTTTTAAAAAATTAAATCTTATTAAATATATTTATATGTTATTTATAGTATACAAATGTTTTTTTATCATCTTCCTCACAAATCATCAATTCACCCCTAATTTTATTGTTTTTTTCAAATTACCTATTATCTGTGTGTCCATTGCTATCAGTTATTAGCAATTGCACGATCGGTGGTGGATCAATTGGTCGACGGTCTTTTTCTCCAAAACCACACATACGAGCTCTTAAAGGTTGCTGACAAACTAGTAGTGAATAAGAACTAAATATAATTAAACAAATAATTAATGTAAGATGAATTATAAAAAATAATCATTGCTATCAAATAATTAACAATTAAACCAACCGTTTTGCTTCTACAGCGTAGGTGTGTGGCTCGAATGCTGCAAAACGCTCCTTCTTAAACCTTGTTCTAGGTAATGGTGTCAATTGAGTACCCCTTGTAGTATGTTTATTTTTTTCGTTGCTGCCACTGCTACTACTTCCTTTTATTGAAGAATTGGAAGGAATACCATTATTATTATTATTATTATTATTATTATTGTTATTATTATTATTTGATTTTTGACGCCTCTGTGATTCTTCTCGTTCTTCTGTTGGGTTATTTGGACCTGATTGTATGACATTTGAATTTATAAGTGCAGGGTGATGCATGTAATAAGAAGGAAGAGGTGGTGGTGGTGGCGGTGGATAGGCGTAATGTAAGTGCACTGAAGGAGGGCCCATACGTGGAGGAATAAGTTGTGGTGATTGATAATATTCATCATGAAGTGGATGGTGATGTGGTGGTGGATATTCTCCACGATATTCATTATGATGAATGTTTGAATTAGCTGGTTGGAGTGGTGGAACACCGCTACGGGATGGACTGTACATTTTGGGAAAAGGATTGATTATTTTGAGAAAAAAAAAAAAATATAATATAATTAGACAATTAAAATTTTTTTGGAAAATAATATATTATAATTTAAAGATTTATTTTTCTTTGAATTATTTAGTTTTTTTTTTGAAAAATTTTTAAAATTTTAAATTCATATATCCTTAAATATATATTTATTATCATACATAAATTATTTATTTATTTAAATAATGCACCATATAAAAAAAAAGCAAACAAATAAAAGTAAATCTTTGCTCAAAAATGGAAAATAAATCTGAAAAGAAGAGAAAAAAGGCTATTTGAAGAATAATATTAAGATTTTTTTTTAGAAGTAATTTTTCCCTTTAAGACTAATTTTAAATAATTTTTCTGAAAAAAACAAACGGAAAAATCTTGCTCTAACCAATCAATTCCCAAAAAATATTGTAACTCAGATTTTAGAATGTTTTTTTGGCCCTCCCAAGAAAACAAACTTGAACTCTAATAAATAAGGGGGTTTTTTATTTATCCCCCATTTTGCACTTGCCGAATATATCAACTAAAAAACTTCAAATAGGAAATAATGGATAAATCTGTTCAATTCAAAAATCAATTCAACTTTTCTGATTTATCTAAGCAAAAGTTTGTCGTAAAGTATGAGTCGCGATCCCAAAATATATGAAATCCTTGTGAATAACCATCACTTTCAACGTGCCATTTTGGAATGAGTTCACAGAAGAATTCTTGAACTGGCGTTAATTGCCTTAAAAAGACACATGAACGAGTCATTGTATCCTAGTGGATGGAATAGGTTATGGTTATTGTTGACCAACATCTAGTAATGTAAATGATAGAATCCAAAGGAATAAGGTATTATTATATTCATGATAAAGCAAACAAGTGTAAAAGCGGCATCGTTTATCCATGCCCAGATCTATAAGAAAATTGTAATATTGTGGATGAATCTCATTCAAAATGTTTATGCGAAAACCACCAAGACGTAAGACATGGTTTTATAAAAGTTCACTAAAATGTCACATGCAATATTTACAAATTCCGTGAGTATTAAACGTGCTCGTAGCAATTTTATAATTACGGAAACGCAACAAAGGCAGTTTACTGACTCGAAGTTTACATTGTATAGGCTTATATGTCCTTATGTATAGATAAAGTTCAATGTAAGAAGATGTTTATTGATTTTTTGATTTTGTGTTTTCTTTTTAAAGTGGGATGTCCCCTCATTTATATTTGGGTAATTAATCACCCCAAAGTTTTTCGAAATTGGATAATTTTTTTAATTCGGGAAATTTCTCCCAAAATTCCGGAGCTACAGTAATGTGCATATATATTTTTTTTAAAAAAAAAACAAATTACTATCTATAGAAATAAATTAGTTTTTTTTTGTATGACCATATGATCGATAAAATATTAGATAAACCATATATAAGGTGCAGAAAATAGAAAAGGATCCAATATTAATACTAACTCCAAAACTTGATTTTGGACCAAAAACTTGGGGATTGATTTATCACAAAACCAAGCTATTTTCGAAACACGCCTTAATGATGGGCGTATTATGTTATAACAGCCAAGACTCCCAATTTTCTGGTCCACCGATCAATGATTAAAAAGGGGCGATATTCACACAGTCTACCTTTGTTTCAACGAATGCACGGGACTATGGGGATGTCTCACATCATATGATTTATATTGATTTATTATTATAGTATACTGTATATCAAAAAAAAAACTTTAAAAAGTTTTTTATATATATTTTTTATATCTATATTAGAGCTGCTTTTCTAAACTTTAACCTCTTTTCTAAACTAGTTTAGAAACCCTAAACTACTTTCGAAACTAACCCGAAACTCCTAAACTATTTTCGAAACTCCAGGTATTTTCCGTGAATTAATGAAATTTTCCGATTTTCTTTTTGTGCAACTTTCGTAAATCATCTCCCGATTTAATTTTCCGCGATCCATAAAATTACTAATTATCAAAATCATTTTCTCTTCAAGTGAATGATTTCATCAAAAGTTCATTTCATTTTGATATTATTGTTCTGACAATTAATTAAATTATTGGTTTAGTTTAAATCAACAAAAATATAATAATTTTTTTATTTGTTCTAATATAATTTTTCTTTTTCTTAAAAATATATATAAATTTTTTTTAATCACAATATTGATGTAGATATAAATAGTTCAAAAAATCATGATGGACAACCAAAAAATGCAGTTTGGAAACATTTTGAATGTTATCCTTCAAAACATCCAGGATATTTGGAGCCAAATGCAAAACATGTAATTGTAAATGGAGTAATGGAGTTGTTAATAAACTGCAAGTCCATTTAGCACATGAATGTGAATATATCAAAAAAAGATATATGTATATTGTTGCAGAAAGAGATGGTGTAAGTGAATCTTTGGAAAATGCAGCATATAAAGCAAATACACAATCACTTGCTAATTTTTGGGATAAAGATGAGATATTATTAAAAAATGTGCAGCAGGAATTATTGATCATTCAATTTTAAAGACTTTTGTGACTTGTGGTATCCAGAAGTATTTGATTTTGATGCAACTCCTGAAATTTCACCTCCACCAAATTATGTAAAAAATTATTATTTTTTAAAACCTTTATTTATTAATAATGAGTGATAGTAATAATAAGCAAGTTTAGGAGTTTAGGAATTCAGGCTCATTTTCTAAACCAGTTTATAATGGTTTTAATTTCGAATAATTCTAAACTGATGAGTTTCAGAAGGAAACTCTAATCCATATATTATTCCATGATCTAAATGGCACGTTTTCTGTACAATGGACTTTGGCGAATGAATTGAACGTAAACTCATTATTAAACAATTTTCGCGCCTCTAAGTAAAAACAATCACTTGCCTTTGACCTTTAAATCACGAGCTTTATGCACCTGTAGCTCTTCCGATTATGGAGTAACGGCCTCTCAAAGAAACCTATGGTTTTTGACTTCGGAAGCTTAATTCTTTTTGGAAATCAGCTCTATCGAGATCGTTTTAGCATGTTAACGGTGAACAGTTTTCACCATTTTGAATCCTTGGCCTTTGCTGAACATTATTATTTCCCTTCATCAGGTTAATCAGTTGGTCGATTAACCCTTGTAGTGGTTGGTTTACCCCCTGATTCATTCCTGGAATCTTAGGCATGAATTGTTCGACTGAATATGCCGACAAGGTTCCTCCTCTAGAGTAAGTCACCTCATAAGCCTTAACTCTTTCAATTGCATCCTGGATATTGTCAGGTAAGAATAGACTTACTACCACGGACAATTCTGGTTGTAACCTTTCCATGAACATTCTCGCTTTGACTCTATCTGGATAGTTGTTTCCCCCGTGCTCAATTCTCCTGAACAATTCATATATATGTGCTGCGAAACACCTACTGTTTCTCCAGGTAATTGTTTACGTTTTTCTAAATATGCTGCCATACTTCTTCCATTGCTCTTGTTCTATACCTCCTTTGAAAATTCGGAACAAAGCTTGCTGCTATAGCATTATTATTTGCATTATCATTCCAACGGTCTATGTTTACTCTAACTCGAGTCCACCATGTAGCAGCTCCTGCCTTTAGTCTGGGTACTGCCACAGCTACCTTTCGATCATTAGCTACTCTATCACTACAAAAGCTTGCTCAGTGGGTGCTGCTGCTGCTGCTGCTGATGGCTGTATTAAATTTACCGCTTGGGTTATTGCAGCTGCCAATTTTTGTAAAACTTGTGCATCCATTTGGTTTGTTTGTTGATAATTAGGTTGATTAATTTGTTGATTTAGGTTAAATAATCTTCTATTCCTAGAGTGGATTCTTCGTCCGAGTTACTGTCTGAGCCACTATCTGAGTTTGAATCACTAACTATTGTTGAGTCACCACTTTCACTAGGATTGTCTTCTTCTTCAGTTATGGATTCCGGAAAATTTTGAGGTACTTCGTTTAATGCTATTCTAAAGTGCTGCTGCAAATTGGTAGTCTTGGTAAAGTGTTAGTATATTTCCTAGGTATCCCTATATCTCATACTAACTAATAGTGTTAAAGCAAGTTGTTGTAACCTTCCAGAGTCTTCCTCTAATAATAGGTGTTTATAGTATATGAGGTGGAGTCTGTTGCTCGGTGTGTTTCTCTTATCCCATCCTAAAAGATTAAAAATTGAGCAGAGAAGTTTCGATTAATAGGATGACAAGTTGTACAAGATATGTCACTATATACTTGTGATATATCCCTTGTGGTTGGGTACCGTTGATGTACTTGATTATGGATCCTTGTATTTTCTTGTATGAGTTGTATTGTTTCTTGATTAGGATCGATTATATTAATTCGATCAATCCTCGTAAGTACGGTACTTCGTCAGGAATGCTTTCAAAGGAAACTTCTTCCCGAAAAATAATTTCTTTAATTGGTTGTAATTTTCTTCCAAATCTCCTTTTCTCGATGGTTTCTAGGTGACAAATTCGATTTCTTCTTCTTCCGACGTTGTAGTGTCTTTTAAGATGACCTTTAATCCCACAAGAATAACAAGTTTTGTTTCTATGTGAATTTTTAATTGGTTCGAATTTTCAGAGAAGTAATTAAAAATTAAATTAAATAATTGCGAGTCTTTAATTTCTCCTTTGAGAACTCACTTGTAAACTTGAATGAAATTTTCTCTTTTGATAATTTCAGAATTGTAACTTCTTAATTTAAAATAAAAGAGATAAGGTAACCTCGTAAGGTAAGAATAAAATAAAAATGTAATAAGAAAATAAATTTTAAAAGAAATAAATAACAATTTAAATAAAGAAATAGAATTAAAAAATTATGCAATTAAAAAGAAATCCGCAGAATTTTAATTATAGTTTATCTTCCTCGGTGTAAATTTCCACACAACTCAGCATCAAGTTGTCACCGATTAAATTTGGGAGAGCGTATTTTAATTGGTGATAACAATTATTTTTGTATTTGTGTGGATCAGAATGAATAGGTTATCAATGAATTGATTTTGGTATTAGCAAATAATTTTAGTTAAGGAAGATAGTAGTTTGTTTAAATAAAATATTTACTATTATTTTGTTTATTTAGTTTTTCTTAGTTGAAATTAATTAACTTGTTTGCAGTTTACTTTTACAGTAGGTCAAATTCGAGTTCTTTATATACATGTTAGTTAATTATAAGCCCATTTGGGTTCTGGAGAACTTTGATGTGCTTCGTTTAAGGCTATTCTGAAGTGATGTGTTCTTCTTGCTGCTGCAAAGTAATCCTGAACTATCGTATTTAAATTTCTCGGATATACACTGTATCTAACATTAATTAATAATACTCTGACAAGTTGTATTAGTCAAACTGGATCTTGTTCTAATAATATTTGTTCAAAAGTGGTTACAGTTTCTGAGGTACACTCTATTGCTTGATGTGTTTCTTGTATCCAATCCTGAAAGATTAGAAATTGTGGTGAAAAATCCCAATTGATAGGATGACAAATTGAACAAGATATATCACTATGTGCTTGTGATATATCCCTTATATGTGGGTATTGCAATCAGGTATCTTACTCGATATGGAAATACTAAATACTGTAATGATCGATGTTATGAAAAATTCTAGAAGAAATTTTGATTGGCTAAATTCAGCCGGTGTAATGATTGACGTCATGAAAAGAGATTCCGATTGGCTAAATTCTTTTCGTTTTTTGAATAAAAAAAGAAAAACATGGCGGGAGCTTGATTTAACTGGTCATATTACAGGATTAAGCAATATGAGAATGTCACTGTTGTGATTTAACATATAGTATATTAATCAGGTAGATGATTTTAACATATACAAATTTTTCCTTTACCTATCATTCATTAATATCATTAATATCTCATTTAATAAAAATAATTGATAATAAAAATA
>CAUDNR010004130.1:16546-66841 GCA_958430865.1 Entrophospora sp. SA101 | reverse complement strand
TATAGGTGTTGCTTATATTTATTTTTCTATTTTTTCTGTTTTTTTGTTGCAAATTCTTACTGTTGCTTATATTCGGGAGAATACGGTATATATTATGTATTTTTAACATAAAAAGGATTATCTTGTTGAAAAGTAACTCTTACAATTGTAGGAAATTATATTTTTCAAAATTAATTTGATATAATGATTATTACATTAAGGTAAATAACTTGATTTATAAAATGCAAATTACAAGAGCAAAGAAAGATGGAACTCTAAATTAACATAAAAAATTTTAAATTGCATACAAACCTAATCCCCTTCAATAAGATTTCAAAAGTGTACCAATGGATTCAAATAATTGCGGAACATGTAATGGCATGATTGTTCCAGCCTTGGATCACTCTGGCAATTTTTTTATCTTGTGTTTTTTTGATATGATTAATTATATAACTTGGTTAAAATAAAAAATAAAATAAACACAATATTGTTATTTAATACTTTCCTCATGTGTAAATTCCTTTGTCCCCATATTCATCACAATAATTATTCAATACATTTGATATCATCATTGACATAACAAACAATTGCATCATCCAAGTAGTAATAATACCAAGGCCATGCAAAAATGAAACTTTTAATAATGCATGTCTACCCAGATTTCTGGGATTCACAATAATAAATTATTCTTCCTGATTATCAATTATGGTTCCTTATGAATAATAAATCTGATGTTGATTGCAGGTGTCAGATTTAATTGAAATTTCCTATCACCAACATGCAAGTGCTGTGCAATTAAGCACGCCTCATAACTGTAGATTTTTTTCCACAGGTGAAACGATTGAACATGTTGGAAGGCTTTGGACAAAACATTCCCTTATCTCCCCCTCAGACCAGGCTTGGATGTTACATATATGGGCATTGATCACTGATAGCTGGTGCTTGTGTGATGATTACTTTGTGTTATACCCTCACTCACTAGAATAAAAGTTGGTGTTAAGACTGGGTTGAAAATTCAGCAACTCAGGAGGTTGTAACCTGGATTGCTGTTTGGTTTTTCCCTGAATTCAGAGTTTTGGGTCCTGGGTTGCTGTAATTTTTACAAAAAGAAAAGTATTAATATTTAACAATTAATTATTTAAATGTTTATTTTGTTGAAAAAAATATACATTGATAGTGTACATTTTCTGTGCTTAACATCCATGTGACCTAAGTCTGGACTTTCTATGAGTTTGGCTGGTATATCCCAAAGGCGTCCCCTGTCTTGTCAGTGGCGTGCCTACTCACCAACAACCCTATCCCCATTATTTAAATAACAAATTCAGTTGGTCAAATAAAAATTAAAGAGAAGCAGAGAATTTATGAAAATGATTAATTTATAACATAACAAACAAAATCCGAACCATTTTATAACTTTTTTCTTGTTGGCCATATTGCTGACAAAGATGTATATAATTGTGTGATAATTTTAACCTACATGACAGAGAACTTATTGAGCAAAAACCCAATCCAAAATTATAAATTGGTTAGTTAGTAGAGCATTTATGAAAATGTTTATACAAAACAAACACTATTTTACAACTTTCCTCTTAGCATCAGAGTCCAAATGCAATTTCAGGGCCACCAACCCTGCTCTGAATTGTGACCTCCTGTGTTTGAAACAAGTTGCAGATTCTCGTTGCTTTGATGGATCTGGATATTTACATGGCACTACAATTCATCAGCAGAGTTGCAACATGGTCACAGAGCCACCCTTACCCTAGAGGTGGGAACGTTGCAGTCGACTTTCCGGCTAGCGTGCCAGCAGCCTTCTCTGGTCTGGATGCTGTGAGGGAAGATTAGTGAAAGCGTCATTGACAATTGGTGCAGTCTCGGTAAACTCCAGGGCCTTGGGCCTCCCCCCTGGAGTTCTGTAGCATCATCATATCATCGGGAGCACCGTGGTCAGATTAGCCTTGTGTACACGAGGAACGTGTGAGAATGGCTGTAATGTGTTCAAGGTAGCATGCGTGCTTCAACGTCTCTAAAATTTCCTGTTTCAAACGTTGCATATTTGAAATGTCTCTTTTTCAACGGTGTGCTGCCTTGAGATCTTGTGATTATATATTAATAATATTAATATTGATTACGAAAACGAAAAACAAAATATTATCAATGAAAATCTTGTAATTACCCAGCAAGATCTGCTCCGCGTTTTGATTTCCAATTAAAATGTTTATAAACTAAAAAAGATACCACATTATATCAATACAAATAAAAAATAGTACCTCTGGTTAGTTATTAACACGTTTTCTTTAGGAGAGCCAAACCAAACCAAACAACAACGTTCACGTTTTGTCATCTTGGACTCTGTCAAAAAATAAAAAATCAATTTCGCGTCTGTCCTTCATAGGCAGAAGTTTGTATGATTGGCTAATTTTTTGTAGATCATTTCTTAATCTTTGTAATTTAATTGGTTCAATTTTATTGGATGATATTAAAATAAATCACTTAATTACGAAGCTACTACTGCCATTATTTTTCAATTATTATCATCATAATTCTTATTAGTCGATCTTATGCGGTAGCAAATAATTCTTTCCTCTATTCAAAAAATTCGAGTCATTTGATATTAATTTAAAATCAAAAAATCCTTTAATGAATTTGAAACAAGAATCAATTTTAAAGGTATAACATTAAAGTTATAAAATCCATACTGTTTTTTAAAAATGTTAAAATTAAGGATACCGGCTGCAACTTTTGATGATGGTTGCTACCACCTTTGCGTCATATAAAAATGATTGCAACCACTGGTTGCAACCGCCTTTACGACCATTTTGTTTCCTTTTTATATTGCGACATGGAACACTAATTAAAATATTACTTCTAAATATCTAATTATATGCAGAATGATAATATATTTACTCATTCCGTTTGTGTTCTTATAATTAATATAGCAATATCAGCATTAAAATAGATTCTTATTTACCTTTAGTTATATACTGTATATTATTAATAAACTAATAATAAAAGGCTCATCCAATTGTCATACACTTCATGACCAAATCGTACAACGTTTTTCCATGACAGGATCAAGAACGTCTGCATGTATCACATTAAATGAGATCAACTTTCCTGTCCTTTTTTCCGTGTAGGCAAAGCCGTGTGTGTATCGTTCCGTAGTTTTGAAATTCATCATGTTTGATTATTTAATAAAGTTATCTATAAAATACCAAATGATCTAATTATTTGTCTGCTCATCCTGTTTTGTTTGTGTTGCTTATAATTAAATAGCTATATCGTTGAATAATAGAGAAATACTCATTTCATGTTAGAAAATATATAATAAATTTCAGCATTAAAATAAATTATTAATAATAAAAACTCTCCAATTGATTCATAAAATAGTAAATGGAAACAAATTTTGGTTTATCGTCTAGTTGAACATAATTTGGAAAAGTTATGTTAGTTTGATCTTTGGAAATAACATGTTCAGCTACCTTTCTCCAGTTGGAGGACTGTCTCTTGTATATAGTGATCGCACATGGCCCTGTAATACTACTAGTAAATGGCATTTTTGTCTTCTAAGTAAAGTATGTCGGGAGTATGATTTTTTTTTTTTTTTATTCTTTTGCACAGTGAACGTTGGTATTATTTTAAAGGCTTTTGCAATGATTTTTTATTTTTTTATTAGCGAAACGTTGCATTCTTAAAAAATCCTAAAAAGTACTTTAAACTATATAAATAATATGCGAACTCAATTGAATTTGATCGGCAAAATTAGCCAATCAGACAAACTTCTGCCTATGGGTCTGTCCTACCAAAAAAAAAACCAATAGGATAAATAATTAATGCGTACACGTCGATCATATAACGAAACTTTTATTAATATTAAAAAATATGAAAAAAACGCAGGTAACAAAAAGAAATCGAGTTGACAATCGCGATGAAAGAGAAAGGTAAGTGTTTTAAGGATGGTGGTGGTGGTTATCGCCCGCCACTTGTCGTTACTCTAGTTTTTTTGAAAAATTGGCAAAAAGTTCAGCGACTAAATGACTTGCACTATTACTATAGAGATAAAGAGAATAAGTCAGAAGCTTTGGTTGATGTTGTTGCAAAAAAAAATTCCAGATTTCGGAATGTCTTGCAATAAAGTAACTATTACTATCTAGAATTATGATTTGGTAATTCTGGAAAAATTAAAAAAAATTTATTTTATAGGATTTAGAAAAATTTAAAACGGAAATGGAACTGCTCTATGAAAGATCACCAAAAAAGTAAGATACTTTATTAAAATTATTTTATTTTGGTTAATTAACTAATTATTTGATATCTTTATTAGTGATTATATTAGAATTGGAGTAATAGACCTACAAGATACTTCTAAAAACCGTTCAAATATTTACAAATATGTTAAAAACAAATTAACTGATAATACTAATTTTTCATCAAAATTCGAGGAGTTTATATCTTCTATTGCTGATTTAAATGTTATAAAATTGTTAGAATCAACAAAAAAATTCAATAACCTTGATGATATTATCAATACAATCAATACATATCAAAAATTTGAAGATTATCTTTCTTTTAATCAAAATAGTATTTTTTTAAAATTTATACTTGATACTTTAAGAGTTTAGTAAGTAAATATCATTTTGACAACTCATAAAAATAATATTAATGTATATAATATAAGTTTTAATCTTTGTTGTTAACTATCAATGTTATAATCAATTTTTAATTTCATTCCTAGTTCTAATACCTTTGGCATAAATGAAGAATATTTTGATCAGAATTTATCCGAGCCTCATATTGCAGCTATATTATATACTCCTATGTTTTTTTCTTTATTTAGATCTAAAGAATTTAATACTGAGATTTGCAAGTAAGCAATTTATTCATTAAAATTTGTTGTTAAAAAATTTAAGTTTTCTGATAGGCATATTAATTAGATCCAAAAAACGATTGCAAATAACTAATTTTTTTTTTGATTGTAAAATTTAACATATTTCATCTTTAGGGAACACCTAGCTAATAAATATTGTAGAAATATAGATAATGATTCAAGAACTAAATTAGGTCTAGTTCCTGATATTAAAATAAAATATAAAAGAAAATCAATAGAAACTTTGTGTGTTGAGCATGCAAAAAAAATAGCACTTTTAGACCTTCCAAAGAGCAAAAGAGATTATACAAAATTACAATTACTACTTCACAATCAGATACATCTTGTATCTGAAATATTATCAAAAAAAAATAAGCTCAATGAAATTTATAAATTTAAATCGTTTGGTATAAGGACTTCAGGTAACATCTTTTAATGAAATATCAATTATTAAAGAATGTTTATTTTAACCAATATTTTTTTAGGGTTAGAATTGAAAAGCTATGTGATGTATTTAAAGCACCCACAATTATATATATTTGAAGAAATTTTTAGTACTAATCTTCCTACAAATATATATAATTATCATGACATTTATGATACACTGGTTTATTTAATGCTATTAAGGGTATTTATTTATTTGACTCATGTGAAGTTTTCACTACATTCTCATTAGAGGCCCTAAAAGAAAATTTAATAATTTTTAGGATGCAGTGGATAAGAATCACAAAATTCTTCTGGATGTTTTATCTAATAAGAATAATCATAAAAACAATACTCTAGTTGAGGATTGGGTAGTTGATTTTGAAGTCACTTCTCCTCTTCAAGAAAAAGAAGGAAATCAGGAAAAAAAATCAAAAAAAAATTAATAGACAATTATTTATATTTATAATATTAATTGATTTTCAAACACCTTTTCTTTTCTTTTTTTTCTTTTGAATATTCACTCAACTAAAATTAGAAAAAACATCATTTGCAATAATCTTAGTATTGGTAAATTTATATATTGAAAAACATCAAAAGAAATGATTTAGCAAAATAAAATTAATTTTAAAATGACTTTTGGTGCAGCAAATCTTAACTCAATTTAAAGACTAGTGCCGTAATCCAAAAAAGGAAAAAGTATGGTTGCAAAAATGGTCGCAAAGGTAATTGCAACCACTTTTTATATGCCGTAAATACAATTACTACCATCATCATAATTTACGGCACTAGTCTTTAACTCAATTTATTGTTCTTATCTAGAGATGGGAATAGGGTTGTGTTGGTCTTTAAAAGACTGGACCTTGAATCAGTCCCTTTGAACCACAGCCCTAAATTTCAGGACTGGTCAGAGTCCTTATATATATTTCTTAATAAGGAAATTTTGAATTATGATAATAATAATCACACATTACTAAATTAAATTATTAATAATACCAATGTTCACTTTGTCTGGTTTTGTTGCAGTATGCCCCAATTAATATTGAAAACTTCCAACTGGACTTGACATTAATAACAGTATTTCTTAATCCTTTAATATTATTGATGGTACTAACCGTTATATTAGAATTCAAGAGATTTATAATATAATTATTTAAATTGGAAATCAACAATTTTATTATTTAGTGAAAATGAATTAATATCAATGCAAGTATTTTCTTAATTATTTAATACAACAGTTTGAAAATTGTCTTCATCAATAACTTTAGAAACCGCAGCAGTATCAGTAGAGGTGGCAGTAGTGGATACTGATTTTTCTTCATTTAAAGAACTCTTTGATTCTATTGCTGTTTTTTTGACTTAAAGAAAATTTACTTTTTGGTGCCAATAAAGACTTCTGTTTGTTGAGTTCTTCTACTAATGACTTGATTTGCTGATTTGAAATGAAATAATGATTTTAATGCAATAATTGATAATAGGTCTTTTTATTTACCAAATTAGATTGTCTTTGATCATAAGCTGGTAAAAATTTAGTTGCAACTGTAGTTTTATTTTCAAGTTCATTTATCCATTGTAGCAAATTTTCACATAATGTAGGAATTGATGGCTTTGGTCTTCGATAATTCATTCAATTCATTGATAGATTTTTGAATGTCAAATAATATCAAATAATAATAATACATTTTTTTAGACATATTTTACCAGATCTTTCTTCCTGAAATTCATGCCAGAATTTATATGCAATAGCTTCTTTACCCATTTTTTATTTTTAAAATTTGCTATTGACAACCAGAACGATTTTTTTAAATAAAAATATAAGACATATTATTTTTTCTGTCAGTGACAGACAAGCTTAGAAACAAGAAATGCTAATGTCAGACAACAAAATATCTTTAATATTAGTCAATAAGTTGAACAATAGGAATATTATAATTTGTTACGAGACAAATAAAACCTCTCTGTAGTGACAGCATGTAACGTGTTATAATATTCTTTAAATAGACCTCTGTATAAATAACACCTCATGGTAGAACATTATTTGACTCTACCATAGTATCCAATTTGTCTGGTATGTTTAGAAAATGAAAACGTTGAACATTACATCATAAAATATGGTTTTTAAAAGATATATCCTATTATACCAACAAACCCTAAAGACTAGTATTAGAAATGATCGCTATTAAAAAAATTTAACTAGTGAACTCTTCAGATGGCATCAATTATCCTACTCATTGGTTTTCCAATATTAGCTTTTATACAAGCTCTACAAATTGTTCTTCTATGTGTACAATTTTACTTTATCTGATAAAATTTTAAATCAAAGTGTAAAAGTGCTCTTTCCACTGCGGTTTTGATGTATCTTTGATACAAAAATCATACTTAGGTAACACTTTAACCAGCTGGGGATGTTTTTATCAAGTTTTTGATAGAATTAGAAGTGGAAAAAACAATGACCCAAAGAATAGTAACACCCATTTTTTATGGTTTAATATTAAGGGCTGATCCTACGAGGTCATTTATTAATTATACCCGCGGTGCATAAACTTAGTTACTCAGGTACGTTTTTAAGCACGTGACTACGACTAACATGCTAAAGATCTGCACTACAAATAGTATCCATTTGAATTTTTTTTTGTCGATTCTTAAAAAAATGTCTACTAAAACTCCAATAAACGATTCGACTTTAAATCCAGATGATCTATTTGTAAAATATACAATTCCTGAAGTAAGAGCTTTAGAACAAAAAACTAGGTACCTTTTTTGAATTATTATACAGTCGGTGCACAATATAGTGAACCCACTACATAAGTAATCGTATGATATAATATTATATAATGATATGTTTTTTTTGTCAAAAACCAATTCTTCATATATCGAGCACCGATTGTAAATACTTATTTGACGTCAATGGGTTTGTGTTGAAATATCTTTATGTTTTAAATAGATCTGATGTTGAAAAAATGAAACAAGAATTAAGACAAATGGTTGGGTGAGAACTCTTTATTATGATTTAATATTTAAAGAAATTCATTTGTTAGTTTAATTAATCCCAACTAATTAATTTTAATTTATTTTCTTTAGTGAAAGGTACCGTGATTTAATTGATGCGGCTGATAGTATCGTAAACATGCGTCATTGTGCCATATCAATTCAACAAGAATTAATAAATATGCAAGATTCTTGTGATGTCGACACTTTAAAAAGATCTGTTAGATCCCAGATTGATGAGGGTAAAAAAGGAATTAAAGGTTGGTCAGTGTTGATTTTCTTTTTATAATATTTATGTGGCGCTATCTTGTTAGTATATGCCTATTTATATTTTTTATTTTTAAAAGATGGAAAAAAGCATTATCATTATACTGCAGCTGCACAAATAAAGCTACTCGTGGATGTACCTGAGCAAGTATGTAATTACATAAAAGAAAAAAAATTTTTTTTTGTTTAAAAATTTAATGATAATTATTATCAAAATATTGATATAGATTTGGCGTTCACTGGAAAATCACAAATATTTAAATGCTAGCCGTTTATATCTTATTGCCAGATTAGTTTATAAAAATCTTCAAGTTCAAAATGATGATGTTCCTTTTAATATTTCGGTATAATTATATTTTTTGATTGTAATTTAAAAAAAAAATTTTAAATTAAATCTTTATTGATTTTATTTTAAGGTAACATTTCCTGTGGTTCAACGCCAATGGGATGCAGTCAGTCATTTTAAATCACAAATTCTTCAAAAAGCAACACAATATCTAAAAGCCATAAATCAAACTGAACAGGTTTTTAAAAAAAAACTTTTCAAATCTTATTTATTTTATTTTATTTTATTTTATTTTATTTTATTTTATTTATTTATTTATTTATCAAATTATTTTAAAAAGAGTTTAGCGGAGACTTTATGTGCAATTATGTTGTTGGACGATATAACAAAAAAAGATGTATTTCATATGTTTCTTGATAGAAGAACTTTTGTTTTAATGGAAATACTTGAAAATTCATCTACAAAAAATTTAAAAGTATTAGTGCAACAATTCAAAGAGATGATTAATGTAATTAAAAACACTGTATATTCTATTGGAATGGTTTTTATTCAAAACAATTACGATGATAAATCATTATTTGAATCTTATCTTGAACAATTACAAAAAGGCTTTACAATTTATAATGAATCCACTACTATTCAATCACCAGTTTCTATGGTTTCGCCTAGAGATTCTAAAATGTCTCTTACGAGACTATATTCTCCATCAACCAACATTCATCTTTTATTGCGCTACCTTCCTGAATCGATTCAAACTTTTACTCCATCTTTGCTTCTAACTGGACAAAAAGGTCAATTCTCACAAGATGATATTAAGAATAAGATAAATATTTGGTTGGATCATATAATAGAAAATTTTCAATATAAACTTATTTTTATTTTGGATAATGTTTCAAGTGCCAAAGAATTAAACGAATTACGAAATCATATTTGGGGATTCTTAAAAGATGATGAAATTACTAAATTAGATAATCAATCGTCAACTAAAAAAACTCACAGTAGTAGAGCTCATAGAACAAGTCTAGGGTTTGTGTTAAATCTCCAAAAAATAAATCGTTCTTGGAATATTGTAACGTATCCCTTAACTAGTACATCATCTTTAATATTATTTAAAAAATTGTTTTTCTTATATTATTGTTATTTAAACCCTATTATATATATATATATATTTATATTTATGTATGTATATGGTTTTTAAATCACTTAGGCTTGCAATATAGTTTTTGGAAAATATTTTTCTATCTGGAATGATTTGTTAAGACAAAGTTTTAACAATAGATTTCAAAATATAATACAAACCTCTTTTTTGGAACTTTCTGAACAGCCAGAAAAGTTACTAAAAGATAAATTGCCGTATTTAGATAATTCAGATAATGAAGGTAATTTAAATTGGTTTTATTAATAAAACTCCCCACTACTGTTATATTTATTGTTATTGTTATTTGCTTTATTTAATTTATCAAATTTATCAGGCAAAATTTTTTTTCAATCATTTTTTTAGATTGTCATTTAGGAAATTTTATTTGGACCAAAGTCCCCACATTACTTAAACAGGAAATCAACCAAAACACCGCAACAAAATTCAAAAATTATATAGAACGTTTTGCATCTGGTCAAACTAGTTATGTTAATGATGCTAAAATAGCATTTGACAAAATATTAAAAAACATCCGAGAGGATTTAGAGCCAGTTTTCTTACTTTTGAAAAAAAATCAGCTTGATTTATTTTCAGAGGATTATAATGAAAAGAACCTGTTTCATTCTTTAAGGTATCATAGATATAAGTTCAATAGATATATTGTAGTTGTGTATGTGTTAATTTAAAATCAAGTGTTTGTTTATATTTATATTTATATTATTTGTATTTAGTGATACGGAGGATTTATTGAAGTTTTTGCAAGAAAATTTTATAAATTCTGTTACTTCTTACCGCAATCAACTTTATAATTTATTACAGGAATTGGTTCCTTTTGAAGAACATCAAGAGTATGATGTTTTTACTAGAAATAATGGTATAATCAACATATTTTTGTTTTAAAAAATATTATTGATTATTATTACTATTGCTATCGTTAATATTGATATTGACACTTTTATTGTTAGCCAAAAGATTACTTATTGGTCGGATTGCCCAAACGATTGCTTATGACTCTAATGAACTTTACACGATTTTACAACCTATACATACCAATGAAAAATTAGATTATTTCAATAATAACGACTTTTTAACTGAAGGTATAATAAATATTTATCATAATTATTATTATTGTCATTTAAGATAAAATACTTATCATTTATATATATATATACATATTTAGATCAACGTTTAACGGATTTACGTAATTTATTAATGGGTGTTTATTTCCTGGCATATAAACCATGGATTTTATGGGTATTACAAAATTCTCAAAAAAAAATTACAAGGATGTTATTTGAAACTCCATGGAACGAATTAAATGTACAAACTTTAGTCTGGGAAGGTAAATTGTTATCATCATCATCACCACTTTTACTTTTATTTTATTTTTATAAAAGTAAATATTTAAAATTTTATTTATTTATTTTAGAAATTTCTTTACAAAATGAAACATCATCGTCATCATCAATAAATGAATTTACTGAAAAAATAAGATTACCATCACAGCCATCTACAGATTTAATGAATTGTTTATTTAATGTTTGTCAAGATTTATATAAAGTTGGTAGTTCAACTTTACATGAAGTAAGTATTTTTTTTTTTACAGGAAAAAAAAATGCAATAGTAATGTAATTTAATAATTTATTGTTATTATAATTATTATAGGACATAATTAAGGAACTTTTTACGAATTTGTCCATAAAGATCTTTCACCAATATAAATCATTTATAGTAAATTCAGAAAGCTTTTCAAATCTATCTGAAAAAGGAGCAATTCAATTATTGTATGATGTAAAATTTTTGATTAAAGTATTTGAAGGATGTTGGGCCCTTGTTCAACAAGAAAACGAAGATGATGAAAATATTGATTATAATAAACTATTTAAAGAAAAAGAAGAAATTGTTGGTTATATCTTAAAAAATATCAAACAAAAGGTATTATTATATACTAAATATGCATAGATTGATGATTAAAATTTATTCAATATTTATTTATCCATTTTTGTTTAGATTGATCCAATTGATTTAGCAATATTTGAATCTTACCTGAATAAAAATATTGAAAGACATTATACAAGAAGTTCAATCATGCTGGGATTATTATTTCAACTCAATCCTAAAGTTACAGACATGTAAGTAGCACTTATATATATTGTTTGTAATTATTTATCAAATATATACTAATCCTACTAATCCGCTGCTTGTTGAAAATCAAGGCGACGTAAAGGCGTATCATTACAAGATTTTCATAATATTTTACCAATCGCACCACAATGTTCAAGATTTACCTTATTACCAATTAGTCATAAAACAAGTCACAAAAAATATAATCAATTATAACTTAATTATTTATTGTTAATCATTTTGTATTTTTATAGTTAATAAATTTTAATTAATTTAACTTTTTATTATTAATATGTATAAGCATACGTATACATTAATTTGATTCTTTTTACAAATTAGCTGTGGCAGTTAGCTTTGTTGATTATATCCCTTCACATCCACATCCATCTGTTGCTGTTGTTCTAATTGATTCTGTTGCTGCAATTGATTCTGCTGTTGTTGATGTCTATCCAAGATGATAGATGCAATATTTGGAAAAGAACTTGAAGAAGGAGAGGGAGAGGATGATGTATCAGATAAAGCGGATTGTATTAATCTATACATAAATTGTGGAGGATCAGGTAATGGAGTTGATGAGATCGAGATATTGTTATTGGTTAATGGCAATGAAATATTTGATAATGGAGTTGATGAGATCGAGATATTGTTGTTGATTAATGGCAATGAAATATTTGATGGTAGTGAATTAATAGAATCACGATTATTTAAAAGTCTTTGTTTTTGTAGTTGTTGTGAGAATAATAATAGCGGGTCATTATTATTAATAAGAAATTTTTCTTGATTATTTAAATGATTTAATTTTGTTGAAAGTGGTGGTTGTGCTAATAATAATGGCGAAGATGATGATTTGTTATTAAGTTGATCTCGATTTGTTGATGAAGTAACCGATGATAGAGAAATGGAATTTCTAGGTTTTATTGAATTCAGCTGATTATAAAACATCAACCAATACTTGTACATGATAAAATATATGTAAACAATAACGATTAATCTGTCTGTGTATATGTGAGAGGAGTGGAAAAACCAAAAATTTTTAAAGATAAAACCTACTTGAGAATTATTAAAAATTTCTTCAGAAAGTTCTCCATAACGCATTATTTGTGGTAAAATTTTTGTAGTCACTCGATGATGACATGTGGAAAAGTTGTGATCGATCTCTTGTAAAGTCAAGGTTATTTTTTGTTCCAATTTTTCCAGTTTTGCTGTCAAATCATTATTAAGTGACATTTTTTTTTGATTCAAAATATTTCGTCATACGTGTTTTTCTTCATTACTAATTATTATTAATTTGTATAACCAGTGTAAATTTAGAAATTATTTTAAAAAATTTGATTGGATAATAGTGTCACACCCCGGAAAACCCTACGATTCCACAAATAACACGCGTGAAACTATGATTTTAAAAATAGTAAAGTCAAAGAATTAAAATCATTGTGATCAACGAATATTGGTTATAAATAAGTAAGATTGGTATAATTTTTTTTTTATAAATTTCAAAAATGCAAAAAATGAGTGAAGATTTTCTTGTGGATGAATTTAACTTGTAGGTACTAATTAATTTAATTAATCATCAATCAAATTTAATGCTAATTTAAAATCAATTACAACATACAAGGGATCCTCTTGAAATTGGAAAAGAGAATTTCAGAATGAATTTAATAATTGAATTTCAGAATGAATTTAAACATACAAATGACTATAATCTAGCCTCTTCGTTACAATTTATAAAAAAAAATGAAACACTTACACAAAAAGAAAAAGAATGGGTTATAAAATATACACAGAAAACATTTGAAATTGAGAAATTGGATAATGTAAACGGACCAAAAGAAATATGTCCTAAATGCCAAAAAGAAACATTATCTTTAACTTATTGTACAACTTGTATTAGAAACACGCTTTATGATAATTTTGGTAATTGGACGTCTGGAAATGAAGCAGTTGACAAGTTTATACAAAGTTGCCAAATGAAAACTATTTTGCCCAATAAAATTTTTGAATGGATACCATACAAGAATTTTAAAAATATTAAATATTTAAAAAAGGGAGGATTTGGTAAAATCTACATTGCTGAATGGATAAATGGTTTTATTACAGATTGGAACCAAGAGGATCGGTGTTTTTTTAGACGTGGACGTAAAAAAATCATTTTAAAATCATTGGGAAATTCTCATACTATTAATAAGGATTTTTTTAACGAGGTATTTATTTATTTATTATAATAATAATGATAATGATAATAAAACAACAACAACAATAATAACACCAACAATAATATTTTTCTTTAAAAAAAAAAAAAGGCAGAAATTCATTTTAATTTATTTTTAAAAACCAATTCATTATTATGGTGTTTTGGAATCACTAAAAATGTAAACGCTGATGAATATATGTTGGTTTTAAGTTATAAAGTTAATGGCGATCTTGGTAGTTATCTAAAGAACAACCCAAATTCATTAACATGGAAAAATAAATTTATGATATTAAATCGTGTCTGTTCCGCACTAAAGAATATACACAAGAATAATATAGTCCATAAAGACTTGCACTCAGGAAATGTATTATTAGAGAATAATTTAAATGGATGTTTCATTAGTGACCTGGGATTAAGTGGACCAGCGATTAATGGAGAATCCGAGGGGAAAGTTTTTGGAGTAATGCCATATATGGCACCTGAACTATTGAAAGGAGAAAATCATTCAATTAAATCTGATATTTATGCTTTAGGAATGATTATGTGGGAGTTGGCATACGAAGCAAGACCTTTCGACAATTTTCAACACGATACAGATTTAGTATTTAGAATTTGTGATGGTGGAAGACCTCCAATTATACCTGGAATACCAAAGCAATATATTGATTTGATGGTTAAATGTTGGGATAATGATCCAAAAAGTAGACCAAATGCTGATGAAATATTAAAATATTGTAAATTGATGTTGGAAAAATTTTATCATAAGGAATGGAATAATGAAACCTTTAAACCTGAGTATAAACCGTCAACATCTAATAATAACGAAAATGAATTTATAAGCAAAGTTTATTCGTACAAAAATTTATGTAATTATCTTTTATTTTTTTACTTATTTTTCTAAAAAAAAAAACACCCCGAATCTTGATAAACTAATAATCTCTTATTTAAATCTTATTTAGCATTTTATGATTCAAAGCAAATTAATATTTCGGTTCCATTAACATTAACTTCAATTGATGATAACAATCAATGACATTCTAATAGTAATTTGAAATTTTATGTTTTAAATATAGCAAACTTGGGCATTTTGCTCTTGGTTGTAATAGAGTTAATAATAATAACAATCAATTTAATAGAAATAATAATTTAATCCAAGAAATAATATTTTTAAATAAAATATAATCAAACAAATTTCTAATGCAATCAATTAAATAAGAATTATTATTATGATAGCTTACACTTAAATTAGTTGTTTCATTGTTTATCTTTATCCACCGTTTCCATAAAAACAATAGATTTATCTTTTCTTAAAACCTACCATAATAATAATAACAATCAATTTAATAGAAATAATAATTTAATCCAAGAAATAATATTTTTAAATAAAATATAATCAAACAAATTTCTAATGCAATCAATTAAATAAGAATTATTATTATGATAGCTTACACTTAAATTAGTTGTTTCATTGTTTATCTTTATCCACCGTTTCCATAAAAACAATAGATTTATCTTTTCTTAAAACCTACCATGGATGGAAAGAAAGAAAAAAAACAGGATTACCTCTTCACGAACAAATTCTGATGCATATTTCAATATTGCACATGTATTTCATGCGCAACAGCACTCTGCACGTCGTTCAGCTTCCTTTTATTTGGAGATTTAGTTTTCCATGTTCTTTAATCGGTACTTCCATCAATAAGTACAAATGATGATGATATTTATCTTCACATCAGGTAAAAAAAAAAAGTTTTTATGCCTGTTTTTTAGCATTCTTCTTTCCAGAAAAACTACCATTTCTTTAACCGTTTACCTTGAAGCTCAAAAATTTTACGAAAAAGCAATGTTGAATGCATTTGGATTGTTGGCAAATTCGAATAGATCAATATCAATGGCATTATCGTTTTTCTCATCAAATGATATTTGATGGTGTCAAAGATTCTATAATAATGAATGACAATGGATACATGGCATAAGCAAAATATGACAATTTGAAGCAAAGAAACGTGTAATTGGCTTACTAGATGTTTTTTTTATGGAAGCCTTGCTAGTTTAAGTACATTAGGAGATAAAACCAATCTTGACAGCATTGTACATAGGAATTTTGATTTTGACAAAAATAAACAGGCCGTGTCATGCATTATTTCTTTTTAATAGAGCTTTCCTTGAATGGGTAATATCCTAGGATTAAATCCGGTTATTCTTATTCTATTATCCTAATTGTATCTGGTGAAAAGCTCTACTTTTTAAATATTTGATTTTATGCTTTCGCTGGACATTGCCATAAAAATTAAACAACCCGTTTTTTAAAAATATTTCATTATTTTCATAATAAAGATAAACTTCATTATTAAAACTGCGCCATTGAAGCTTTCTAATGAATATTTTTTTATAACAAAAGGAATTCAAAGCAGGATTTTCTTTTCAATTCTGCTGTAAATGTCTTCATACACTCCAGATTTTTTATTAGCTATACCCCCAAAATTTTTTTAGGTGTAGATAGTAATAGTATTATATTAATTGTCGATCACACAATTGACCCCCTGAAAGCTGATGTACTGACGTCGAATTTTATTAAATTTAGCCACAAACCTTAAAATTTGTGCCTGGCACAGATTTTTCGGGACTTATTAGTAAAATCTTGGTGTCAACCAAATTACCACATTTGGAAATTAATTATCTCTCTTAGGTCGTTACTCCTGATGATTTCCTGCCCCACATTTTTTCCTTCTCGTTTTTGCTATGCTATACCCATGAAAACTTTCCATCTTTTCAACCACTCAAGTTTATAAAGGTAATATTGGATAAAAATTTTGGCTTTGAAGTAAAGTAATTCTGTTTTTGAATAATTATAGCTTTACACAGAGAACCTGCATCAATATGAGAGAGGAGCTATGATGGCACAGTTTTATTTTGGATGTTATAAAAATAATGAGATAAGTTACTGCTGCAGCCGGGTCAATTCTTGGAGGTTTTCCCCAATCCAATAATATTATTTGTAAAAAAAATAGGAATTAAATCTTAAAGAAGTTATGGATATATATCAAAAATCGGCCAGAAGTCATTTCATGTTTAAATCAGTATGAATCTTCTAAAGTCATTGATTGAGACTTTCTTAGAATTCCTCGCTTCTCAAATAAATATTGGATGGGTGCGCTGTAATGTAATAATATATAAGCAGAAAACAGTTTTTAAAAAGTGCTTCAATTAGAACCTTAGTAAACATGAAGATATGGAGATATGCTATACCACGCTTTGGCATTCACGTAAAGGTGTGCTTGCTCACGAACTTTCAGATTTTGAATGTTCATCGCCACAAGCATGGTGTGATATGACAAGAATATAATTTAGCATTGAAAGCCTTTGGTCAAGTAATACGGCAAGACTTGTCATTTACCTATGCATATACTTTGCCTGGTCATGAATCCATGGTGAATGGTGGGTGATGTTAACAATGCTGTATATAGAATATTTTAGGAAAGCTTTGCATACCAATGAACGAATGCGCTATAGGTACCATTAATATTATATAATTTCTTTTTGATAGATTTTCTGCCTTATAATCCATCATAATCTCTTTTATTTACAAAAATGCATGTCTTTATTAGCTATTATTATGAAGCATTTGGTCAAATTAAAATTCCCGAATTACATTATAGAAAAGCTATAGTCATTAATCCTAAAAAATGTGCATTCATTCTTTAGCCAATGTAAATTTTATTATTATTGTCAAAAATCAAATGATTCACTAATAATTTTATAAAAATATAGGTAGTAGAAAAATTGGGTAGACACCAAGAAGCCACAATCAACCTCATGATTATACATGAGGCAACTACAGTAAAAAACAGTTTCGACCTGATTTCACCCTATTTCGACCAGATCTGCAAATGGTCGAAATAGTTTCAACTTCATATATACTCATGATGTTAACCTACAAACTCTTTAAAAGAATAAGAGCATGATATAATAATGATTAATATGAGATATTATTGTTTTACTGATTTCTTTAAAATTAAATTTGAAAAGCATGTAATTAAAGGACTGTGAAAACTTAAGAATGCTTGTTCAAATGAACCTAAAATATGTTTTTATGAGCAAAATCGATAAAATAAAGTTCAAGTTATGGAAATTTTGTTTTCCGTTAAATACGAATCTTAAATAGTGTCAGAAGTAGAGACTTCAATTACATAGTCAATCCGAAGGCCACTTCGGTTTAATTTCAAAAATTGTGAAGATCAGTATCTGATTGGTTAAAATAAAAATTCGGATTATTGGGGTAAATTTGAATGGAAATATTTTGGTTTTAACGGGGTCTACGGATTAAAAAGTACGGTTTTAGTTTATATTAAAAATTTTTCACTTTAACAGGGGTTTGCCTATGTGTATTAATCAATAGATTGAGAGTGATCAAATGAAGGTCATGTGCAAGAACCAACAATTTATTTATTTGTATTAAGTTTTTTTTTATTGGTCAATTAAAATTATATTCCGTGTACCCATTAATGCATTAAAATTTTCTTTTTTTTTTCCTTTAAACCACCCTCATTCAAAAGAAACCTTCTTTTGAAATAAAATAAATAATAAAAATAAAAATAAAAAAAATATACCCTCACCCTAAAAGACCTTACACCCTACTCCATAAAGCAACAATATGAAAATGGATTTGACCCAGCTTTTTGGAAGGTATAATAAAATTTTTTTTAGAATGAATAATATTATTTATCATTAGTCGTGGAAACTAGCACTTTTGAATTATTATTACAATGTACACAATGCTTCACTTGTAGTATAAAGTTTGATTAAAGAGTGTGAAATTCAAACTGCATATATACGGTTAAGTGATTGACGGAAATTCGTTTAACTTACTTTCATTGTAGTATTGTAGGAAATGCACAAGACGCACGGGATCAATTCGAACGCGGTTTTGACGGAGAGGCTTTTGACAGACTTGAAGTTATATCCAAAACTATCACAGTACTAAAAGATTTTAAATCAAGTGTCGATGCATTGGTAACTTTTTTTTTGTAGATAATAAAATTATCATTATTATAGAAAAATATATACAGGGCATATTTTGACAATTTTCAATATAAATACAAATATGTATTAGCATGACGTTAATCCTCAACAATCTTCAATCGCATCAACATCTACACCTGCCAAATCTACCAAGGTTTGATTTTATTAATTAATTATTTAAATACCTTAATAATAATATCAATAATAATATTATTACTATTATCATTTATCATCATTATTTTTATTTAGAGACCTCATGATTCTAATTTTGAAAAATCTCGAAAAACAATAAAATCCAATGCTGAAGATACGCCCACTATTACTAGTGAAGTATATTCTGTGAATGTACATAATTTAATACATTTGATCGATTATTTCCCAAAATATATATATGTTATATATTGATTATATATTTATGTATTTATGTATTACTAGCATCAACAACCAATTTACACTTCATCTGGAGATTTGATTCCAAGTCCACCTAGAACTCATTCACATGCACCATTAGACCCTAATTTACTAAGGAATTTGGATGAAATTTTCGTCACATTCTTACAAAATATTTGTTCAAATTGTATATATATATATTTTTTTTTATTTTGTTTATTATTCTATTTTGATTTTATTTTTATCAACTAACAATATTATTAATCAATTAAAATTTTTAAGTGGATGCCAGAGATTCTAAAGGAGAACAAATGTATATATTTTATATATTTTGTGTAATTTGGATTTTTTTTAAAAAAATAATAATTTAATTTACTGTATTTTTTTTGATAGTCATCAAACTTTAATGGCAAAGAAAATGCAAAAATTAAGTGAATCACCAGATTTTCGCCCATTTAAGTTTAGAATTCAAGCTTTTACAAATGC
The DNA here is from genome assembly GCA_958430865.1 of Entrophospora sp. SA101. Lineage (NCBI taxonomy): Eukaryota > Fungi > Glomeromycota > Glomeromycetes > Entrophosporales > Entrophosporaceae > Entrophospora > Entrophospora sp. SA101. The sequence goes on along the minus strand of CAUDNR010004130.1, from coordinate 46,683 downwards.
GTTTCACGAAGAATTACTTCACAATGGATATACCGAAGAAGTTTTACCAATGAGAAAAGTAAAAAATTACTTGTGGACTCAACGGTTGGTTATTTAATTTCATAAAGATTATGATGATTACTCGGAACAATTGTTTATTATCATTTTTTCAGATATATTTCAAGATTTAATGAAGATGGGAAGAAAGCCAAGTCTAAGGGAAATCATGTTTGGAATATTGAAGCTAAAAAAACACCTGCTGGTGGATGGGTATTCCGTGAGTTTACACGTAAAATAGCAGGTATTCCAAATAAAGTTGCATATGTTGGAGCCAAATACACTTATTCCCCTCGAGTTTGGGATCCACAAGTTAATATAAAATGTAAGTAATTGATCAAATTATAAAAATAATAATATTATTAACCATATTAATATTTTATATGTTTATTATTTATTAGCTATTAAGGCTGTTTTTCACTCAACTTGGTTGCCTGACTGGCTTAGATGGGAAAATAATATTCTTACTGGTACACCTGATATGAATTCTCAAAGTTGTGAAATTACTGCAATTGCTAATTATTACCACGGTGATACTGTGTACAAACTTGAAAAATCCTTTTATATTACTGTTGTTGCTCATGTCGATTCAACGGAGCATCATGAATTAAATCCCATGGTGAATTCTGTGGTATAGTATTAAAAAAGTTTATATGCTTTGATGATTTCTTATTATTATACTAATTTGTTTTAATACTTATTTAATAGGCAATTGGCGATTATCAATTGCAATAATTGCAATCATAATGCCAAACTTCAATTTTTTTCTTTTTTGTTCTTTTTTTTTTTTTAGTCTAACAAGTATTACTGCTGCCCATTTTATAATACCCAATTTTGTTGTCACATAAATAATCTGACATTAAATGAATAACTATTAAAATTGTATTTATTTGTTAAAGATACTTTTGCCCATTGTTCATTTAAGTAGTTTAATTGTAATTATTTAAAAAAAAAACATACTCAATGGTTTAATAAAGTAATAATAATAATAATAATAATAATAATAATAATAATAATAATAGGCTTCACAATACTGTTATTAATTTACAAAATTCTTATTTGCAAATACATCATCCATTGGAGTTGTGGTTTGAAAACAATATTAATATGTTTACTATGTTCTTTACGTAAATTTCGGAAATCCTGTATGTGATATTAATATGCAGATCACAAAAAAAATCACATATAACCAATCAATGACATTAATTAGTTTTGATTTTCTTGGAATGTCGCAATTTTTATTATTTAATTAATATACACAATTTATAAGAATTTGTATGTATATATTCCATTATTATGAAATATCCATAGCGTCAACATTTTCTGTAGTATTAACATCTGAGACAACCAAAAAATTACGAACTGATTCTTTAAGAAGAGCTAATAATAATGATATCATAAAAATTTAGTTGAAATATAATAAAAATTATTTTACATGTATATAGGTGATTGTATTATTAGTCAGATACACACCTGTAGTGCCATGTTTAAATTTATAACTCTGTTCTTTTGGTGGACGTTGATTTGGACTTGCATAATGCCGAAATACTTCTACTTTATTATCTTTTTCAATGACTGTTATATCAATACTTGATCCAGAACCTAAATCATTAAATATACCAGCTTCAATAGCATCACTAACAAGAGTGATTGCATCTTGCCTCTATTAAGAAAATAAAAATTTTTCTAATTAACTTCTTCTTCTTCTTCTTCTTCCTTTAATAACAATAATAATGATATAATAATAATGAGTGAAAAGAACCTCCAAATCCTTTTTCCATCTGCTTTCAAAAATTGACATTGCAGCCAATGAACCACTGCCCATTGTTACATATGGTAGTTTGTCTGTACTTCCATGTGGATATATAGTAAATAATTGAGAACCCATTACATCAACACCACCAAGTATCAATGCGGCACCAATATGACCTTGATGTCTAGTTTAATTTAGAATTACAAAAATGGAAAGATATATTTAAATTTTAAAAAGTAAACTAACAAAAAATTATTATCGATTAATGACATAAAGCCAACCTAAAAAGCATCTGTTTCAACATAGTCATAGCAGTAACTATTCTAGATTGTCTTCCAGTTGTTAAACGATGTAATTCCATTTGAGAACTTATCAAATCGGTGGCAAACGCGGTGTCAGCAGCTGTACCAGCACCGCAACAATAAATGTTTGGAGAAACATAATGAATTTTGGTACAGTTTTTATCTGCTATAATTGTTCCATTTGTTGCACGTGTGTCGGCTCCAAGGACAACTCCATCCTTATGGAATAAATTTTTTTTTTAAAAATAAATTAATTTGTTTATAAGTTGTCTTTTAACTAGTTGAGAGAATCAATGAATACCTTGAAAATCAAGCCAGCAATTGTAGTACCAGTTTTTAATGGTTTGGGCAAAGTGAGACCTTTTTTTTCTAAAGCAAGATTTCTTTATATAAAATGAATGGATTTTATTTTATTTTACATGTATGAATTTTTTAGTTGGCCCTTCCTTAAAATCAAACATTATTTGAATAAAATTCAAAACATTAACCTTTGATAATTTTCAAAGCTAAATCCTCCTTTGGGCAGCTCTACTCTTGACACCATGTTTATTTAACGATTATGTTATATAAGAATAAAGTTGACCTTTTTTCTAAAAAAAAGCTCTGTCTGATTCACGTAATCTATATGTGACGATCGTGTTACACACACCCAAATAAAAATATTTGAAGATCTAAATTTTTTTTGAAAAAATTTTTTTTTAAAAAAAAAAATAAAAATGGCACCTAAAAAAGTAGAGAAAACAGAAAAAACAGGCAAGTAATAAAAAAACAATCAATTGAAACAAAAACGTAATGACAATTGATAATTAATTGATAATTGTTAAAAGGTATACATTTGGTTAAATATTCATATTGCTTATATTTATACACACACAAAAACCTTTTTTTGTTAACAGCAACTGAAAAAACTAAAAAGGAAACTGCTACTGCAACTAGTGGTGGCGACTCTTCTTCCAAAGAGAACAGTAAAACCAAAGATAATAAAAACAAAGAAAAAGCCAAAAGTAAAAGTAAAGATAAGAAAAAGGTAAAGCCCAAGGAAAAAACTAAAGCTCTTGCAGCCAAGAAAGCAGCAACAAAAGGAGTTAATGGCAAAATCGTAAAAAAAATTCGTACTTCAACAACTTTTCATCGTCCTAAAACTCTTCGACTTTCACGAGATCCAAAATATCCTCGCAAGTCCGTTCCGCATGTAACACGGCTAGATAAATTCAAGATTTTAAAAAACCCATTAAACACCGAATCAGCAATGAAAAAAATTGAGGATACAAATACATTGGTTTTTATTGTTGATACTAGAGCCAACAAACGTCAAATTAAAGATGCAGTTAAAGAGATGTATGATGTAGATGCTCAAAAAATTAATACATTGATAAGGTGAGCTGAGATTCTTATTTAAAAATTTTTTTATTCAAATATGAAAACATATTAATATTAATCTTTTATTATCAGACCTGATGGAACTAAGAAGGCTTATGTACGTCTTACAAGTGACGTTGAAGCTTTAGATGTTGCTAATAAGGTTTCTATTTTTTCTCATAATATATTCATCATTGATTTAATTTATTATTAACAATTTATTAATTAAAATTTTATTAATTTTCATCTAGATTGGATTTATTTAAATAAATAAAAATCAAATAATACATATTATTACCGTCATCAGTTATTTATTCAATATGAAAAATGCTTTAATACCGATCAGTCAAATAAATATGTTATCATAAAAGATATTAATTTAGTATCTTTGATAATTGCCATTATTAGTAGTAATACTATCTTGCTGGAAATACATCAATATTTAATATTTTTCCAGCAGTTGGCCATTTATTCGGATTTGAAGCATCTATGCTAATTCCATACAAAGTTTTGGATATTCCTTCATATACCTTCATTACAAGACCTGTACCGTGTGCAATATTGCTAAATGGTCATTGACCTGATGACACTGCTGACATCAGTATAATAGATATTTATTTTTGGTCTTTTAACTTCAGGTGTAACTATGCAGTGCTCTAAAAACATTCTCGGCTCAACTTTAATTTTTGATAAATAATTTTGAAGGTTCCATTATTAAATATTTCATTACAAATATATTGAGATATTCTTTGTAATATCAGTTAATTTACATAATTTTTAAACTAAGAATTATCATTAATAAAATAACAAAAAAGTCTTGACGTCCCATCGGAAATATTGCAACATCTCTGACATTTATACAAGTGGCTAGCTCTATATATAGTCGCAAATCCACTCCATCTACCAATCTTTTCAATATCATTTAAATCATCATAAGAAAATAATATTCATTATTAAATACTTTTAATCTCAATCCTTGGTTAATATTGTGATCATAAGATCGACGCCAAAGTTATCGTACAAGTCTTATCTTTTTTGTAATTGCCTTATTTATCATTTGTCAATAGAAATAGTTCAGATTAATTTTTTCAACTTGCATAATATTTTAATTTTATCCGTCTCTATTATTATATTTTTATAACGGTTCTTATACGTGTTTCTTTCTTTGTTTATAGATTTGTATATAATTGAAAGCGAAACAATTCAAAAACAATTATGATACCAATCTTACACCATATTAATGTTTAAATAATACGACACTAATAATCATTTTTGATTGAATAAATTCCTCTTCACAATTTTCAATTTTCAATTTAATTTGAAATATCTTTTTTCACTTCCTCCATATAATAAAATAAGCAAGTAGCAGCACAATTGTTTGATAGTACAGCGCCGCAGAATCAAATTTGGTGGACCTGTTTCTATCGTTATTTCAGAAACGAAACCGTCATTATCAATACCACATCAAATTACTTTTACAAATTTCAATGCTGGACACTGTATCGTAAAGTAATATTTTATTGCTTGATCACAATCTACTGATTATTGTGCCAATGCCGCCAACTGGGACTGGATCATTTAGCATCACGATTGGTTTCACTCTGAACAAATATAACTTATACTCGGATGCGGTTTGAGTATACGCGTATCTTGATTTTTAAAAAAACAATTCTTCTATAACTATTTTGTTAAAAAAATTAGCACAAAGTTCAGATGATAAACCTAGAGTTATATATATTGTAGTCACATGGTAAAGTCACGTGAAAATAATCTAAGCGTCAAGATTTTTTTACTTTTGTCAAGGGTTCAAAAGTTAAAAACTACTTTTAGTCGATACTTAATTACGTCAAAGATCAATGTTAAAAGTATCATTAATACTCACATTTTAAATTTTGACAACAACATAATGAGATTTTTTTGAAATTGATTCAAATTTCTTTATAACCCGAATGTAAGAAATATGCTAATAAATAAATACCTTGCATGATTAAATTACTTCCAACGTAAATTAAATTTATTAGTGCAGAATTTTCTACAACAGCTAACTCAACAAGATCTAGATAAAAATTTGCAAAATTTGTGTTTTCTGATTGCAAGAATCTCTCATTGAAAATATTTTTGAACGCGCTATTAAAAAATTATATCCCTTAATTAGATTTGAAATAAAGCGTGATTATAAACGTGCAAACTATGATAAAGTGTCATAGACTGATGTCCACCGAGTTTGACAAATATTTTTTAACCCTCTACCAACAATATTATAATTATTAATAATCTTGATGTGATTTTTTAAAACTTAATTATTCGATTACACGATGAAGCGTTGAGAAATACGCCTAAGATTAAATATACGAGGGAAGCTATTTCTCTAGCTAATTCAGTTACTATAGCCACGAATTTTTGTGATCTGATTTCATCAAGATTTTTTCATCAAGAACTGACACGTGTGGCTACTGTGAGAAAGATCTCCTACAGGAAATAAATATGTGCTTTCATAAAAGTTTGACAAAAGAGTTTAGGCAATTTGGTTTGTTTATTTCCTTGATTTGTTGATTGTTACCTCATCCAAATAAAAACGAGAGATAGGATAATGACATCCAGTACATTTATTAACTAAATGAGCCTTGATGTTTCACGATTCCAGATTTTTGTGCAATATTTGCAAGATGCCGAGTAATGTAAACATACATCAGACAAGAATGTCCCGAGCCAATCCTTGATTGTAGTTAAATAAATCATTAGTTCAATTCTAAACAAATATGAAACCGCATTTCAGAGGAATTGGTAAATTAGAATTTGGCACCATGAATTTAAACAGTCAGTTACCTATACAGCCAATATACTTCTGAACCAAGATGTAATTCACAAAATGATTGTCATTTTGTCACCTTAAAGTGTAGAAATCTTATCTCGTAAGATTTATTTTCTGCATATGACGAAAAGAAGACGTTTTGTCACCCAACCTTAGTTGTAAACACGTCAATGAAGTTGTAAAAAATGTTACCGATGTTTAACATTATATGTCTAAATTACAAATGTTGTATATTCCCAGATATCTTAGTCAATGTGACCCAACCATGATTTACTCTTCCAAAAACGTCATCCCAAAAAGAGTATATATGTGGTGTTTGTTCCAAATATTTTTCATGGTATACTCGACATCAGATACGACTCCTTGTGTTATTTTGGGAGGTTTATTATCATTGAACCAAATTTGCCGTGCCGTACGATTTGTCAAATAATGATATTAATACGTTGAACAACAATATATCAAGTTTGCCGAGCAATTTGTCAAACCCATCAAGTTTGTCACCAAATACCATTGGAAAAGATATTTATAAAGCAAAAAAAAAAAAAAAAATTAATAAAGTCAAAAGAAAAAAAAACTGCACAGCATAAATACGCGGGATCGTGTTCACTTGATACCTGCTCTCACATATTTGGTATTTTGTTCAGATTCCCATTGGTCGTCACGGCATTATTTGCTTCACAGAATTATTTTTCGTGCTCTTGTACCCGTCCTGGGAACGGTCGCGGTATTACGTGACTCATAAAACCTTCTGTTTGGGTTGCCAGATACGTTGGTCGTCACGGCGCTACGTGCTTTACAGATTATCATTAAAAAAGTTATATTTTCATTTGGGATACTTCGGGCAGACACGTCTCAACGGAATTAAATCGCTAATGACTATATGGTTTCTACACAAAGGTAAATAGTTTGCTTTTGCTATGAGATTGTGTTTGCAAACGGGTTGTGGATATAAAGTGCAACAAAAACAGTTGAAAATGATGAATTTTGTTCCGGAAACCTCAAAAATATTTATTATATTTGATACAGTAAATCAATTGCCTCACCCTAGTCACCTTAAAGAAAGGATGATATACTAGGGCCACGCATAATTTAATAATTAAAAAATTGAATAAATCTGATTTCTTTAGTGTCAGATTTAACAGAATTATCCTTTATCCGCCCGTGCAAGCACAGTACACGTAAATACGTGCACCCTTGTTATCCTGTGACTAAGTCAGACGCTTTAGTCCAGGGACAATTCGCTACACGGGAGAAGCACCTTGGATTGACTTCGAAATGCAACCCAATGGAAATTGGAGCCTCCCTATTACACCCCAAATTTCCGTTGCATCATATCTTAGTGGATAAGAGAGTCGGATTCGCTTTTCAGGAGTTAAGGATAACTAGAATTCAAGTCTTGAAAGAATAATTTTCAAAAAACAAACAAACAAACAAAAAACAAACAAATAAATAAATAAATAAATAGATAGAAAGATAAATAAATAAATAAATAAATAAATAAATAGATAGATAGATAAAAATAAATGGAATGTTGAAAAAAATCTTTATATTTACATTCTATATGCCCATTTGTTGAAGGTGGCATATATACGTTGGATATCTCTCATTTCTTCTGTGATCTCGTTTCTTGAGGAGAGCAGATAAAGAAAATTTTTACAAATAATAATTAATAGTTGGAATGGATAGATTGGTGCTACACTGGACGACAGAAAAGCCATCAACTAACTTTCCAGAAATGGTATCTGCTCATTAGGATGAAAATAATTGGTCAAGATACTTTCAGTGGTATATTCTCACCTAGCCAAATTTTATTGCTAAAACTCTTAGTCAGCTCGTATCACGATGATCTTCATAAATCTTATTGGCTAAAATTTTGTTCATGTGATAAATTCAAAGCTTCCCGCCCCTTAATACCCCTTGTATCACTTGTTTAGTTAATGTAAATGAAAATAAATAATAACCACAAAACTTTAAATAAAACTTTAATTGATGGATGATCCGTCTATAAATGAGTAAAATATCGATCCTTTTACTATCAAAAACGGCGAAAATATAGAGTGATCTGCGAAAGTATCCATCATTCGTTTTTTTAAAAGTTGAAGCTTTGAAAATGATTCGAAATTTAAATGGTTTTATAGTTTAAAACAGTTTCAGAGTTTTATTGAATAAAAGCTTAATCATTTGATGTAATTGAATACTAAAATTAATTATGAATAGTAACCCCAATTAAAAATAATTATACACTCATTTGTGCTGACATTTTAATAAGTTGCACAAACATAAAAAACTTTTTCATAAAATTAATATGAAAAATCTCACTCATCTCTATATATATCCATAAGAGCAAACTCTTTCTTTTTGATAGTCTTATTAAAAAAATGTATGGATATGTTCTTTGACATCTGTTCCATAATGCAAAACAAAAAACGATTTTTTTATACAAAACTATCAATTCTGACATTTTCCCTTCCGTTGATCATGGATGGATTGTCAAATAAGCCACTAAAAAATGATGATACATTAATTATTTCCTTTTTAAAAATTATATTTTTAGTTGTATTGGGTGTTGATCAATTACTGGATTAATTGGTATTTTTAAAAGTCTTTACCAATTATTACTGGTGCATAACAATACTAATAATGGAATGACAGTTTTAGAGTGGATAACTTTAAGTAAGGTGAGCCTGCTTAGCAAGTAGCCAATCCGTTTTAAGTTATGGAATGTGGTATTATATAAACGTAATAAACTTTACTTCTTGGAATATCTTTAATAGAGTTATTTGGAATATAAGCTATTACACTACTTGGTATTCATACATCTCCAGCAACATGCAATATAGCATCTGTTGAAACAGATGTTATTGAGTCAGATGCATTATTCAGTAGTACATTTCTCTGAAGGAGCTAACAATAATTAGGATATGTGATGTCCAGGAATGAAAGGTAGATTGCATGTTGATGAATAATATGCAATTGACTTTAACAAAACACACAGTAACAATTATGATTGCTTGCCAAAAATTCTCCAGAAATCAATCAGCAGAGCTTTGGCAGATTACAAACTAATTGTTTGTTAGAGTTTCGGCAGAGATTCGCGTTTGAGGGTTTTAGCAATTGGCAGAGTTTCAGCAAGGTGCACACCTATTGTTTATCAGAGTTTTGGAAGAGTTTCGATAGCCATTAGAGGTTTCAGCAAACAACCTTAGTAACAATGCATGAGATATTGTTTGCTGAAAGCTACTAGTAATGATAATATTTCATGATTTTATGGTGGGTCTAGCAACAATTTCATGAAATTGTTGGCATAATGGTTATAGATCGTGATGTATAGCCAAATTAAAGGCTGACGAGAGTTTTAGCCGGGCAACTCAAGGCGTGCGGCTGCAACTATATTCCAGTTATCACTCAACAAATCTTATGGAAAACGTTATGTTGAAACATTCAGACATAGATTATAATTTCCCTTCATAATAACTAATCATAACATATCCATAATTATTCGAACTCTTTAAGTTAAATGGCGTATTAGCATATAGTTATTTTATGTTTATTCATATAAGGAATTTTGAAAACCCGTAAATATTGGAATAATCACTTTTCCTCCAAAAATAATTACAGCAAACAACTATATTATAGATCCTATTGATGATTGATACCAATTGGCTAATCTTTCAACAAGAAATATCAGGTATAGTTAGTTCTTCTTATTTAAGAATTAAATGTGACAACAAGTAGGGCCTTTTTTGAGTCTGTAATTCTCAAGTTACTTTTAAAGACACAAAAATTGTTGGTCCAGAAAAACTACTTGGAAGTTATTGTCAAATAGACAATGTCGCAGAAATATAGTTGGTGTTAATTGAATGTTGACATACTACTATAAGACGGTTTGAATAAACTTTGTAAAGTTACGCTAGCATAGGTGAAGCTAGTGTAAAGACTATCAAATTGCATTATAGCACAACAGGAACAATTAATACAGCAGATGCGCAAACTTTTCAGCACAACAGTATATTGAAAAAGGCGGCATTATTATCCCTGACATGGATCTTGGCGGGGAGGAGTTGAATTTGGAGAAAGGCTTCCTATCAATAGTTTATCAGTAAGTGAAGGCATTCTTTTATTATTAGAAGAAGCTTCCAATTCTGACGCAAATGCTGCTTCTGTTTCTGCTACTGCAGTATATATTATGTTTAATCTTGTGGATAGTTTAGTGGTTATCGGATAAATGGATATTTAAAAGTTGGCCTTATTACAACAATGGATTAACTGAAAAAGGTATATATAAGCATATGTACCAATGTCGGTGGAACGATATTATGATCAAGATGGTGACTTCTACCAACCAGACTGAAATCGTTGACACATGCTATGTTGTGCATATTTATAGCAAGTATTATGCATAGACATGTTGTTTGGCAAATGGAACTTGGTAGAAAGATATTAAATGTATACGAATGTGGAAAGACAGTTCATCAAAATGTACAAAATAGATAAATAATAAAAAATTAATTACTTAAAGTGAATAGATGATTCAGTTATTTATTTATTCAATACAAGCCTTGTCGATTTTGTGACTCTATCATTCCTCAAAATCCAAATGATAAAAAAAATAACAATTCCTTTTATTGTTTCTTGATTAATAACATATTAAGTTTTTTTACATTCTTTGACTAAAATAAAGTTTCTTGACAAGTTTTTTGTTATCAATATAGCCATTTCTCTTTTAACGATTTTTAGTCTTGATTCGGCTGGAATAAGTTTTATCTTTGGAGAAAATTTATAATCAGTCCAAGTAATTGTTTGGAAATCCATTCACTTGTTTTTGACTAAACCTTGCATCAACAGTCTGCAATAGTGGGTGGCGTTACCTATTACTATTGATAATATTCAGCGATTATTAGATCAATATTGAAGATGGCTATATTTTATTATATCACCTTCACTAATTAAAGACTAGTGACGTAATCCAAAAAAGGAAAAAGTATGGTTGCAAAAGTGGTCGCAAAAGTAATTGCAACCACCTTTTATATGCCATAAATACAATTACTACCATCATCATAATTTACGGCACTAGTCTTTATCACTAATACCGAGCCATTATCAAAATCCACAATTAAGAAAAACTACAATAAAATATAGTGAGAAAGAAGGCGATGATAGCATAAATTAAGAAATCAATTTTTATTCTTATAAAAATAAATTTATCCAATTATCCATATTACAAAATATGCTGAAGCAATAAAACGGTTAAAAAAATATAAATTAATGTCAATCGTCAGAGTTTTGACAAGATATATATTAATTGTTCATTAGAGTTTCGACAGAGTTTTGACAGTCACTAAGAGGTTTCGGCAAGCAACCTTACCTTGGTGTTATTACTACCTGGGTGATGCAATTGTTTGTTATGTCAATTATAAACATCAAATGTATTGCATAATCATGTTACCAGAATTATATTTGGACGCTCTTTTTGGCCGAATTTAACTAATTCCGAAATTCTTATTGTTATATTTTAGTTATTTCTATTTTTATAACCTTATTTTTATTAATTTAGTATTACACAGTGAGTCTCGGTATAACGGATATGTTTGTTCCAGGAAATTTATCCGCTATTCCGGGTCGAGATATATGTAAAAAATTGAATTTTTGATTAAATCATGTGATACATGTTACGTAAAAAATTAATTTTATTTTTAATAATATGAATGCAAATAATAATGATGATAATAAAAATACATTGGTAAAAAATTTAAAAAAAAACAATTCATTCACTTAAAACGTTGACATTATAATAATCTTCCATTCTTATTTGCACTTGTTCTTGAGAATTTTTGTAAGAAATTTCACTTTTAATCTTTTGACATTTCTAATTACTTGAAAATCAATATCTAAAATTTTTTGCTGTACATATTTAAGTATAGTTTCCGGAGCTTTTATAGCCTCCATATTAATGATCATCAGCTCAGGTTCATTTGTTTCATTTGTTTCATCGTCATCAACTTCACCTTGTCCTTTTACAATATTTAGAATTTTAGCATATAAAGAAATAAAAGGAAATGACATATTGATAGTTTCATTTCCAAGAAATAGCTAGAAATATGTTGGATTAAATTGTGGATGTATTGCTGATTATTACATTTTATTTCTAATTATTTTACATTCTTAATATTAATATTTAATAATTGCGAGTCATTACTCTTATTAGCCCAAAATAGTAAAGATCATCATGGTCGTAATATCGAGAAAAATTTATTACAAGTATAAATGACATATGAATTTTTAAAAAATATCTGGTAAACTGAATTTATATGAAAAATCTGTTAAATCCGTTAAACCGAGGTAAAATTGTTATAGAAAAATTTGGTTTTGAAAATTTATCTGCTAAACCCCCAAATCCGCTATACTGAGGTCTGCTATACCGAGACTCACTGTGTATTTTATCTGTGTTACATCTACTTTCGTAATATGTTTTATTTTTATTAATTATTCGTATAACGTCATAATTTATTTAACTTATTTAAGAAAGAATCATCTTGAGATATCCTCACAATTTTGGGATATCTGTGTAATTTTGAGATATCGTCTCAATATTGGGATAACTTTTCAATATTGAGAGAATATCTCAATTTTGGGATATTTAGAATTACTAATTAATTGAATTGTATATAAGGAGCTTGAATTCAATGTACTTGTAAAGTAACTTTCTAACAAGTTAATTAGTTTCGACTAAGGAAATAACTTTGGAATAAGTTAATTAGTTTCGACTAAGAAAACTAAATAAATAAAATAATAAATATTTTATTTTATTTAAAAACTTTTATCTTCTTAACCCAAAATTATTTGCTAATAACAAAATCAATTCATTGATCCCCTATTCAGATCCACACAAAATAAAAATAATTGTTATTACCAACAGTGTTGAAAATTCAATGTCCGAAATGTCTGTGTGTAAGGTTACACACCAGATCGAATTTATAATTTTTTGAAATAGTTTCTAAATTTGTACTAGTTACACAACGAAATTTCAACACTGATCATCAATTAAAATATGCCCAAATTTAATTGGTGACAATAATCATGACCATCATGAATATTTGATGGATGGAGGCATTCGCATACAAGGAAATGATTAAATAGCTAAGTCATGTTTGTTTTATTAAAGATATATAATTAATTATATTTAAAATATACAATAAAAAAAATTGCAAGACTGTATCACTATGTCAATAAAGCTATCAGGCTGTTATGTTTGTGCATGATTTAAAATTCTTTTGTGCTAGTTTAGGGTCCTATCTTTCTTTGCTTATATATAATTTTTTTTTACTGGTTGAATGATGCCAAATTGGGTAATGGGTTATATCAGTAAATAACAGAATCTGATATCTGACTGATATTCTTTAAAAAAATAATCAAGATATTGGCATACTAATAAGTTAATAATATTCCTAGTATTTTTATCGTATAGTCTAAAAGCCTATTAGTAAATATTGAAAGCACTGATGTTTATTAGATATTCTTCTAAAATTAATGCTATTTTTTAGTTAATTATTGACCTAATTTAATAACCAATAGCTCTTTTATATTGTAATGAAGTTATTAGTTAAATATTTCTAAAGCTCTTTGTATTAAAATAATATCATAATCTTGAATAATATGAATAATATGAATAAATGAATAATATGAATAATATGAATAATAATAAAACAAATAAAAGCAAATAAAGAAAATAAAGCAAATAAAACAAATAACTCAAATAAAACAAATAAAGTGAATAAAACAAATAAAAGCAAAAAGCAAATAAAGTAAATAAAAGAAATTAACTCAAATAGCATTAATATTAATAAACAAACAATGGATTGAACCAATCACACAAGTAGTAGTCAATTTAAATGATGTTGTTTTTAAAGAATTTATTCAAAATAATCATTAAATGTATATAGTTTAATGATTTTTAATGTTGCAAATTTTTTTAATACATCAATCTCAGTCCAAAAACAATCATATTTATATACTCTAAAGTTTCTTTATTCCTTTTTTTGATAATAATTTTAATCATTTGTTTGTTTTATGTAGTAGATTAAATGATACAAACACCACTACTACAGTAAATTTCAGAGAACCCAATTACATGAAAACACACTATTAAGTTAGCATATTACAAAGTTACTTTTAAAGTACAGCGAATTCTTGTTCCTTATATACATGTTTAGTTAATCAGTATTTCAGTGCATCTGAGATTAATTCCTTCCAAATAAATAATAACATAATCGAATACAGATAATTAATAAATAATAAGTTTTTAAATGAAAATGTGACAGTGAGCTTCATGCCTTTTACTTACACAATGACATCACTCAGGTCAAGACAATATAGTCTATTTATTAATTCAAAAAAATATAAATACATCTGGAAAATATAAAAAAATTTTACATGTGTCAATTGTAAGTTTAATAATAAAAAAGTGTAAAACTTACGTCGGCACTGTAAGATTTACACAATATTATGTCGGCATCGTAAGATTTATGCAAGTTTACGCTAAATTAATTTCCTGATGTAGGACAGCTGTCCTCACATTTTTTTTCATGCGATCATACACACACACACACTCTCTCTCACAACTAAAAGACAACAAAATTGATTTTTAGATGATCTGCATTACAGCCAATCAGAATTTCATACCCAAGTGCTGTTAGGAAATATACCAAATATAGAAATCGATTCTATATAGATTTTTTTGCCGATCATCTCATATATGATACAAATAAGTTGAAAACACTTCCCCATTATATCAGATTACATTTTTTCCTACAAGAACCCTAAAAATAAATATTGAATAAATTCTTTTGAATACACACTTTAATAATCCTCTCCCATCCCCAAAGCTTTATATAACAACATAAAGAACTGTCTTGACTCAAAACTTGCTTGAAATTAACTTAAAATTTCCTTTTATAAATTTTAAACATCATGTAAAGTTGGGAAGCAAAAGTGAAGGCATGCATCAGAATTAGCAGCAAGGGAGCATGCGAAATTATTTACTAGGTATTTTCCTATTTATTTATTTTTATTTGTTAAAATCATTAATTATTTACAATTATAAAAAAATATTTCAAGATTTTTGTATACTTTCAGGCCATAATTAATTTCTGTACTGGGATTAGAACAAACCAACTCTTACTCAAAGTGGCTGCACATCAAATCTTTGCTCCAATATGGTCAGCTAGAAGGCATCCAATCTATAGGTCAATTGAAGTTTCTGATGAAGAACAATTAGTGTGTCTTCATCCTGAAATTTGTAGATATGTTGAACAATTTTCAGTAGTATCATGATCAGGATGGAATAACCAACATCAGGGATTAGATGTAATTCTTGAAGAAGTGAATAAATCTCTTAAAACTATACATGCAGCCCAAATTGGTTTGATGATTTTGATGTCAAAATTATTCCAATTTTGATGGTAGAAAGTAGAAATTAATTACAGCATTCTGTGACAATCCTCGAAATAGTATGTCACACAAATGGTATTAATTTTATTACCATATTTGGTAAGAGGAATTCTTTTTTTTTATCATTTAATTTAAGTTACTTGGCAATCGGGATTTTTGGAGAAAGAATTATACATATTATTATTATTATCATCATTATTATTTTTATTAAGAAAAGTGGACATTATATTGTTATGTTATATTGTGGGGAATATAATCATATTATTATTTTATTTATATTATTTATAATCAAGAAGTTATCTTTAATTATGATCAATACTTTCCGGGAAGTCTATAAGCTTCCATACAATATATAGATTATATATTTATTTATTTTCTTATGATTTATATTTGTATTTTAAGAACTGTATTTTTATTATTTAAAGATGTAAAATTCAAACAAATAAAGATAACTTTTATATAATTTTACAACAATAAAATTATCAGTTCATTAACAGTGTTAAATAAATATCTAAACGTTTGTAAATAATTGTGATAATTATTTGAACGTTTACACATTCACTATTAAAAACATAAGTGTAACACCCCTTTACTACATGTGGAACCCCCTTTATGACAGTGTCAAAATACTTTGGGCTGCATGTATACTTAAAACACTAATTCCACCCATACCAACTCAGAAATAGCAGCTAGGAATTGTATGAAATTTATGATGGTAAGTATAGTATTGATATACAGTATGTTTTTTTACAAACCTTTCTTTTGCTAAGCAGCTCTGAAAAATTGTTTGAAATGATTGGATATAAAGATCAAGAAAGCAGTGGTTCTCATTCACACCCAGATTTTCAAAGAAAGTCAGAACATTTTAGAGGAATGCTGGTTTTTTAAAATCCATTTGGAAGTAACCCTGTCTTTGGAAGCTTAGATAAAAGTTGTAGATTAAGTGAGGCAATGAAGTCTTTAGTGTTACAGCTCAAGCTTATCATATTGATTACATCAAAGAGAAATTAATTTCAAAAAAGCAACCAGAAATTACTCATTCCATTCCTGTAACTGCTGAAGAAGAAGGGAAACAATCAGAAGAAAGTTCAATGACAAATGAAGAATTAGTGTTAATCATTGAATCATTGGTTGGAACCTTGAATAAGGTCAATTTGCCACAGTTTAAAGGATTTAAAATCAAAAATTGCATTAATTCTGCAACAAGTCAGAGAACTTCATAATAGTGAGGAGGTATAAGTTAATGAATCTGGGAAACTTAAAAAAATTATGTATATTAAAGATAAGTAAAAAATATGTATATTTATTGATTGCTACATAGCAAAAAATTGTATTAAATATAACATTTTAATATTGAGAATATATTTTTTTTTATAAAGCAAATACCTGTCCGTATAATCTTTATTAGAATACAGTAAATATTGAGTACACAATAAATTATAATACACCTTTCTAATTTTAATTTATATAGATTATTCCTCTTTGAATAATTAATTATTAAACTTTTAGAACAATTTGAGAATATTTTTTATTTTTTATATAATTTATATTTTTATACACGTGTAACACAATTGTTTATCATATTCTATGAAATTCTAGAAGGTCGATTATTACAGTATTTAGTAATTCCATATTTGGTATATTCCCTGACTGTTTTTAATTAAATAATTTATATATAGGAGTGATTTTCACCAGTGGCGAAATTTAAAAAATCATTCTAAAATCTATATATATGAAAAGTACTAAAATAAATATAAATTAAAATAATAACAGTAATAACAACCATGATAACAGTAATAATAATAACAACGATAACAATTATTAAATAAATAAGGACTCGTAAAAAAAGAATTAAAAACATCTACAATTAATTATGTAAAAAATAAATATAATAATATAAATAATATTGATAATGATAAAATTATGAAACAAAATAATAATTTTTTTTATCCTAATGCTTTTTTCAAATCATTCCATTTTCGTTTCAACACTTCTCTTTCATTCTCACTCTCTGCATACCTCATCTTAATTTCTATTAACATATTTTCTAAACTTGAAAGTTGATCCTCCAATAGATTATTTCTTTCTACCAATTCAATATTCTTTTTAGCCAAATCTTCCATTTGATCTTGTGTTTTACTTTCAATTTCTTTATGTTGAATCTCCAAATTTCTACGCAGATTTGCAATTGTTTGATGGAGATTGTCATTTTCGTCTTTATATTGTGCAAGTTCCATCTTAGTATTAATGAAATCATTAGCGAGTTCAACATGTTCACGGTCAAGTGTTTGTAAGCTGCTTTCAAGACTTTTGATTTTACCAGATAGATGATTATTATTAACTCTTATTCTCTCAGCTGCTTCTGCCTCTGCTATGAATCTTTTCTTCTCATTTTCTTGATGTGTATAATAAGCTTGTTGATATCTATTAAGTTTTTTGACTGTGATTCGAATATCATATGCATCTTTAACAAAATCATTAGTTTTATATTGTGTTTCAGTTATCAATTGTGCCAATACACCAGTAGGGGTAAACTACAAATATATTAATATATTATTATTATTATTATTATTATTATTATTATTATTATGCTATTAATTATTGTAAAAAAAAAAAAAATAGCACGAACCTGGTAACTTTCAAACAATCCACTTTTCAAAAATTCCAATAGAGGTTCAAAATTCAATTCAACAATTTTTTTTTCATTTCTTTTCAATAGTGCAATACTGAATCGGAAAATAGCCTCAATCCCCTCAGTGAAAATTGTATCGTATATTCGAAATACCAATGATAATGGAAATTTGTATGCGAAAAGTGTCATAAACCATTGTGATGCATACATTGATGAGTTTATTCCTTGTGCCAAAAGATGACTGTGAATTCTGGGAAGCATTTCTTCAACCAGAAGATCAAACTGGAAAAGACGAAGTTGAAGACCGTCCATTCCTGGTACAAAGTGGCTTCGCATATTGTATTGTTTCATTAATTTAACAAGAACACAAAAGGCCTCTTCATCTGGCATCTAATTATTATCAATAAATTATAAATTAATTAGTTATTAATTATTATATTTACTATAATTTATAAAATAAAATAAAATAAAATAATAAATACATTTAAAAGTAAAGGTCCAACAACAAATGATATGCCTTGACAATATCCAACTTCAGGATCATAAATCGAATATGCTTTAACAACGTTGAATAAACCTTCTTGACCTATTCCATCCTGATTCCGGAAAAATTCATGTTTTGGAAAGGTTCTATTTAAATCTCTTACAATCATTTTTTCATGAGGGCTTGATTGTTTGAGCAATTGTGAATATTTAGCTTCCAGTTCAGCATCTTTAGATTTAGACATTAATTGCCATATCATGCCCCGTAATGCTTGCGGGATTCCTTTTTGAATTGCTTTGGATAAATGTCGTGATTTTGTTCTTGCAACAGTTTCATAATCTGATATAATTTGTCCCCAAAAGTCTTATAATAATTGATATTTGTTTTAAAAACAATTATGAATGTAGATGATTAATTAATTAATAAATATAAATATATATATATATATATATATTATAATAATTACCCCAATCTATATCATCATCATGTGAATTTACAATGGCTTCATTTTGTACTCTTTCAAAACTACGTTTTAATTCTGCAATTCCTTGTATTGAGATTCGTTTTGCCTTGGGATCTTCTTGCAAAATTTGATTTTCTCTTTCAATTTTAGCAAACAACAAATCATAATTAGATACTGAAGATACTGTAGACACATTAGACGTACGACGCGAATCAAATCTTTCATTAATAGGTGTAGTTATTGTAGATGAAGTACTTGATCTTGAGCCAAACAATAATGATAAGTTTTTTAATGAGTTGGGAGTCTTGGAAAAAGCCCATTCCTGCGAGCCCCATTCTTTAGGTGACTCTTGAATATAATTGTCATCATCCAAAGATACATCATTTAATTCAGGATTTTCAGCAAGAGATGCAACTGAGATTCGTTTAATTTTGTCAGTTACTATATGTGCAAGAGGATTCTTATCCATGGATATATCTGATTGTTGATTGATTGAAATTGAAGAAAAACTGGATTTTGAAGTTCTCGATTCAAAATCAACCCTGTCGTCCGATGAACTAGATGAAAAAGTGCTAGTAGGTGATTCTTGTCTATCATCATCATCATGATCACTAACTTGTGAATTTTGAGTATCTTGAATGGTTTGAATCTTTTGAACTGATTCATTATATTTTCCAATATCCTGCTCTAATAATGATGTTCGTTTTGGTAATGAATTTGATGATTCTTTAATGGTATCTTCTATTTCGACATCTTTTAAATTGTCTACTACTTTATCCGCATTTTTCACCATTATATCTACTTTATCCTTTTTATTATCATCATAATTATTGTCATAAATGTCATTATTATTATGGCTATTATTTTCATTAATTATAATATCATTGATTATTTCTCCCTTTTGAACATTTTTTACATTTTCTATCTTTAAATCATCGTCTTTATCATCATCTTTATTATTACCATTATTACCTTCACTAAATGCATCCTTTCCACTAAGTTTATCGTCTTTATTATTGTTATTATTATTATCGTCAAATGCATCATTATCTTCACTAAGTGCACTAAGTTTATCGTCTTTATTATTGTTATTATTATCGTCAAATGCACCATTATCTTCACTAAGTGCGTCATTGTCACTAAGTGCACTAAGTTTATCGTCTTTATTATTGTTATTATTATCGTCAAATGCATCATTATCTTCATTAAGTGCATCATTGTCACTAAGTGCACAAAGTTTATCGTCTTTATTATCGTTATTATTATTATTTTCGTCAAATGCATCATTATCTTCACTAAGCGCGCCATTTTCATTAAGTGTATCATCATCTTTATTGTTGTTATTTTCACTAAATGCATCTTTAATGTTTTTTCCTTTTTCAAAAACCTTTACATTTCCTTCTACATTTAAATCATTATCTCTACCATCAATATCTATATTATCAATATACTTATTGTCTTTGCCAATAAAATCCTTTTTAACTATTTCTTCTTTTTCAGTATTTTTTATATTTTCTACCTTTAAAACACCATCTTCACTATTATTATTACCATCATCATAATTATCATCATTGTCATTGTCATTGTCGTCGTCGTCATTGTTATATTTATATTCAAGATTGTCATTTTCTTCTTTCTCTTGTTGAGTATCCAGCTCAAATATATTAGTTTCAATATTAGGGTTGATGACTGAAGTCATCTTGACTTATTAATTATTATTTTTAAAAATTTATCAATTAATGAATGAATGAGAGTTGGAATTGTTGCGAGAAAAATTAAAGAATTAGGTTTAATAAGTTGTTGGCAATCAAAGCTCAAGCTCTTATTGCATAACAAAAAAATAATATGGGTATGTGTGTGGATTAAAAAGATTGTTATGTAAATAAAGAAAGGTTGTGAAAAAAAATTAATTTTTTAATAAAGTAGATCAATGTTTATATTAATATAGTTAACCGAACCGAGCAGCAAGAAAAATTTTTAATAAATTTTTTTAATTAGTTACGTTACACGAATTCGTAATTGAAACTAGAAATGTCTGAACGAAATAAAGGAGTTTACGAAAAAGGGCCAGTAAGAAAAATTTTTTTTGAAAAAATTATGCTCTCAGATCTTTTTTGACCTTTTTTTTTTAAAAACATTGTTTCCAGCAAGACACAAATTTTAGACGTACCTGGGACAAATCAGAGTATGAACGTCGTGCAAGAGAGAGGTCCCGAAAAGAAAGGGAACAAGAAGAAGACGAAGATCGTAAACGTAAAGGACAGAAACCAAAACATGTGGATAGTTCTCCAATAATTGAACCTCCTCGAGAACTTTTAAAAGCTCGTACTGAGAAGGTTGTTCTCGATACCAACTTGAATAAGACGCAAGTTGTACAATCTACGAGCGTTGCATCAAAACAGCCTGGTTTTTATTGTAAAGAATGTGATTGTGTTGTCAAGGACAGTGTAAATTTTTTGGATCATATAAATGGAAAGAAACGTAAGCTATATATATCATATTTTTGTTTTGGAAGAAAGAAATCTAAAGTTTAATGTATAGCTTAATTAAAATAAAGCACCAAAAAACTTTCAGATCAAAGAGCTTTAGGTATGTCTATGAAAGTTGAGCGTAGCACAGCAGAACAAATTAGAAATAAGCTTGCTAAAATAAGTCAAAAAAAGGAAGGACATCAAGAATATGGTTGGTGACTTATCCTTCTATTATTATTATATAATTGTTTTGATGTTAACACAAGATAATAATAATTTAGACTTGGATGCAAGGATAGAACAATTACAAAAAGAAGAAGAGGAAGAAAAAAGAAAAAGAAAAGAGAAAAAGAAAAAGAAAAGGGCAGAATCAAGTAAAGAAGGCGAAAAAGATGATTTTGGAGATGTAGATCCGGAACTAAAAAAATTAATGGGGTAATTGTTATTATTATTATATGTTTTTCTTTGAATATAAACATTTCTAATATATTTATTAATATATAGGTTTAGTGGGTTTAGTTAATAATGATATAAAATAAAATAAATATCTAATAAATATAAATTATTAATGAACTATATTTATAACAACAATGATGAGTTTTTTTTAAAGCCATAATGCCTGTTTTACTCTAAATCCAACTTAGTCATAATACCAGTATTTTTGCTAGCTTCTTCCAAACCAATATGTATAAAGATATATATGCGTGCGTGTGTGTGTGTGTGTTAATTAATATCCCTACCATAAAATGATTTCATCTAAAAATTAATTAATTACCTGATAATAGGCCTTTCCACTATAAAACCAGCATTTTCTGCATTATCAACTTCTCAACAAGCTCTAACAATTTCATCTACAACTTCAAAAACAATTTGTTGACTCGATTTTTTATGCGTTGATTGACCACCACCAAGTCTAGTGTCACTATTACCACCATTACCACCATTACTATTACTGCTATCATTACTATTAATATTACCAGCTCCACTGACTACACCACCACCACCACCACCACTAACAACACAACTACCACCACCATCAAATTTTGTAGCTTCGCCGACTAAATTACTTCTAAAAGCTTTGAATGCCATAAATCGTTGAGCTCCTTGAGCACTATTGTTGTTGTTGTTTTCGTTGTTATTACGCATACTACCAGTATTTAAACTACTTGTTTCACCAGATGCTTGATAATAAACTACAAAATCGTAATTATCCTCTGGAGAAGCACATGAAGGATACAATGTCGATAATATATACTCGTCTATTTATCAAGTAACAGACAAATAAAATAGAATATTCATTAGAATACTTGGTAATAATAATTATTATTAATTGATAAATTTTTCTCTTTTTATATAATATATGATAAGATTAATTGATTAGTTGGTTGTATTTGCCTTTTTCAATACAAGTTATTTCCCCTAAACCAATTCTTTGAAATTGCATAACTTTTTCGAGACGATAATGAAAAGTACAGACGTATAATGCTTTTTTTGTTAATATTATAACCTTTTCTTTATATGATTTTCCTCTCCTAAAATAAATTTCATGTGTAAAGTTTTTTCTCGATTGATTAGCAAACAAAAAAAAAATTATATATATATTTTATATGTTTATTCATACAATGTATTTGGTTCAGATGGTGAAGGAAAAGTCCATCCGACTAACTTTTCAATTATTACAATAGAACTACTTATTTCAACTGAAAAAAATAAATAAAAATGAAGTTAATTGATAAATAAATAATATTTATTTTTATTTATTTTTAAAAAATTTGCTTGTAGCTCTAACTTTTGTTTATTTATCAATATTGCTCGGTTGTGAAGCTTCAAATTTTTGTTGTATTTCTCGAAAAACTTCAATTGTATGATTTCCAAGAATGTAGTCAATAGTAGACTATGATAATGATTAATAAAAAAATAAATAATGTTTATAATAATAGAAAAGGGTTATTTATATTTATTTGAGTTTACTTGTCTGAAAAAATCTTTTAAAGTATTTTGAAATAGCCTTGCTAATGAATTTGATACATCATTTACAACACATTGTAAATTCTTTTCCCTATATATAAATATATATATATTATCATAAATTCATTATTAGTTTTTTAAATTTAACTAATTATTTTAATTATGTGTAATGATTCTTGATGAATTAAGTTACCAGTCCTAAAAATAAAATATTTCATTTATATACAAATATTTTATCAGCCTTTATTTTATTGATAAAAATATATGAATATAGCATACAAATATATCATAAATAATAATACCCTGTATAATCTCCTTTTAATGCACTTGTGCCTGCATACTCACGACTTATCAAATCACCATTATTGGCCCAACCTAATAAATAAGCAAATAATGAGATTTGGCATTCAGCATTTAAATTTAACTTTTAACAAATAATGTCGACTTTTTGGGAAAAAAATAACAGAATAATAAAATTAATAACAAAACATATGATCATTAAATATATTTTCAAAATGTTCATAATGTGATATTCTATAAAATCTGAAACCCCTAAACGTAGAAGTTGCAAATTTAAAACTTCTCTTGCAATTGCATTCTAATGTTTGAGAGTAGAAATATTAAAATATGGCAAAGTATTTATAGAATAATATTTTTATAAGTAAACTAATAATCAATCATACTAAGTGATTGGATTTACCTGTTCTATCTAAACAATCCATATAGTTCTATGAAATGGTAATTGAATTTAGAAATATTATTTGAAATTCTACAAGAATGATAAATAATAATAATAATAATAATAATAATAATAATAATAATAATAATAATAATAATAATAAATTGTGTGATATCAAACCGTACGAAAAACTCACTCTTGACAACAACAAATTTCAGAATCACCTGCTTGCCAATAATATCTAAAAGTTTGTAGAATAACAATAATGTAAATCACAAATGAAAATTAAATAATAAATGCCTTTTAAATGGTAGTAGACTAACCTTATTGAATTGAAATTACAATGAAGTGATGATACATGTTTTCTCCTAAAGATTGTTCAAGAACCGGCTTTGGTTTTAGACTGTATGGTGATTGAAACCAAAAAATTGGTACTATTATTAAAAAATAAGTTATGCTGTTAATATAATATTTTAATGGTTATAATGATCATAATTAAACTTGATAAATAAATAAAAGGCAGCTTTGAACCTACTAGATCACAAACTTGTAAAATGATACTAAATGAAGAATATCATCTACCTAATATAAAAATCATAGAACAAACATGGTTTTTACAAATAGTATTAATTGAATTTAAAATCCCAAATTAATAATAATAAAATGATAATAATAGTAGTAAAATAATAAGATGCCTTTATTGATATAATTTGTTCTGTTTCCACAAAATTAGCAACATCACCATTTTTCATTAATACCTCTACGTTGATATCTTAAATCTAAAATTGAAATTTTTTTAACATATAGTTTTCCTCCATCGAAAAATCCAGTCATATACTCTCACATACTTTATATCTATGGAATTTTTTCACAGGTGAGACCTCCTATGTGTCGAAAGCCTTTGGAAGTCACCTTTAACAATGCTGCCATTTCGATAAGCCTCAGAGCTACGCATCCTCCATGAAAATTTAATTGCATCATCGTATCATCGGGGCTCAGGTCATATTAGCCTTATGTATGCGAAGAATAAGAGAATAACTGTAATGTTTTAATATTTGAGCCCTGAAGAAATACACTTCAGCATTTATAAGTTTCCATCCAATGATCAAATGTTGTATATCGAGTTGTTTCCAAATTGTCCAAGCACACGATATCTCCAATAGTTGCGTTGCTTTTTTCGCCTCAGGCATTTCTTATCATTGACGTTAACATTAATAATGATCAGTGTAACGTAGCGGGGCTTTCTATTTTATGGAATGATCGGCATCAGTTACACCACATATATATCATATGTAAAATTTGCATCGCCTGACTTTAAATCAATTGTTGGCCACCAAAACCGATTGTTGAACAATATAAACAATATATTCTAATTTTTCAACTTCTATTTTATATATTTTTAAAGTAATTCGGAAAAAGGTGAAGTAATTCAGAAGTTAGCTTTGAAAGACTTTTTTGCATTTGGTAAATCATATGTTTACTTTGAAAATAATAAATTATTTAACAATCACTAGAGCCGTAAAGAACAATCTTAATAGAGAGTTTAGATTCTGTTTGATATTCTGGTTAGTGATTTGAGATGTTTTTGAATAAATAAAACGTTTTATTTATTTATTTAAATTAAATTAAATTAAATTAAATTATTGTTTTTTATAAAAAGCTGAAAAGGTACATTAATAAACGTTAATCATATAACTCTTACACTCTTCTATAGATCTAAATAACATAAAGGATCGCTGGACAAAAAGAAGGTATGCACAATGGTTGTAGAATGGTTGTGATTATGTCTGGTGTGTTATTAGTTTTATGGTGAATGCATGAACAAATTTAAATATTTATAATTTACTTAATATTTAATAAGAATCGCATAATAGTTTAATATATTGTAGGTAGTGAGTAAATGATACATTTATCGATTATATCAAACATCAAATTTCATTCAACATATTATTTTATGTGATGGGTGGGATATGCTGTTTCTCTCAAATTAGTCATTTTGATATGGGATATTTGTACCATATGTGTACTTTATTATATATTTTTTTCATTGCAATTATTATTATAGCAAAAGTTCCCACATTAATGTTTTTGCTGAATTATTTATTATCAATTACAAATAAAATTATTGTTAAGAATCTATCTATCTATTTTTTATATTATTTATTGTCTTGGAAGTAATAAATAAAAACGATCGGTATATTATAAATTATCAACCAATCACAGAGAAAGCCCGCTATGTTGTATACTGCAACAAGACAAAGTGAAACTTGTGTCACAATGAATCATACATTTTTTTTATTGCTATTTCACAATTGCAAAAACAAAACCAAATACCAAAATCCAATTATTATCGCAAAAAAAAATTTTTTTAACAAAAATGCTGAATCCTAGAAGGAAAACAATAGAAGCAATAAAGAAAAGAATAAAAAATCTAAAAGGAATATGATATCAAAGATGTAAAATAATATTAGCAAAAGTAATAATATTAGGATAAGTCAGAATGACAAATACTTATCAATGGCTTCCTATGCAATTGCTCTGGTGGTTTTTATCTTATATTAAAATCATTACAGTCCTCCATAAGTGCACCCTTTATAAATGCACTTCTCTATGTTATGCATTTGCACGGTCTTTTCCTGATCCTATACAAATATAAAACCACCCTCTTTAAATGCACCTCGTGACTTTCACGTGACCATGTTGTAATAATTTCCGTGTTACGCGCATGATGTTTTAATAATTCAAGCAATGAATTAATTCTTTCATTACAAGTGATCAATTCTTTCTTTTTTTTAATAGATATGAGAACAACAGAATGACAGGATAACAGGATAACAGGATAACAGAATAAGAGAAGAAAAATACACAAACAATAAATTTGACCATATTAGATGGATTGAACAAAAATGGTGGGTTTTACCTATTGAAGATCTTGAGATGACTAAGGTGATAATATTTATACATGAAGTCGAAATTAAAACCCCAAAGTCAAAATGTTTCAACTTGAGGCAACTACATAGTAAAATCAGGTTCAACCTTATTTTGACCAGATCTGAAATGGTCAAAATAGTTCCGACTTCATGTATAATGGTATTGAGCCAATGATAATAGGTGCCAAAGAAGCTTTAAAAAGTAACATTTTTAGAATTTTCTTCTTGTATAGACAATTTTAATGCGACTGATAAATTTAAAGGTTTATTAGTGTCGTGTGTAACCAATAAAATACTTTAGTTCTGATTGGAAGGTTGACTGTGTGTATTTTTCTCTTATTGAATAAAACATTGCTTGTTGTTATTTAATCCTTTACTTGAATGCAAATATCTTTGTTTCCACTATTGTATCATGTCTATGATGTTAGTGCAATATATTTGATGTTGTTATTTGTAAATAAAATTTAAGGAATCAATTTTATATGAGGCCTACTGTAACAAAACCAGACAAAGTGAACATTGGTATTACCAAATATTTCAGGGGTCAAAATTTAGTACAATCGGTGATTATAAATTCTTAAAATGTAACAATTTCTTAATCAAGTTTTTATCAATAACATTGTCCAAAATAATAAGAGATTATGCATATGATCATGGATAATCAATATATTGAAAAAAACTTAGAACTTTCTAAATAAAAGTACTGAGGTTGAGAAAACTTTCTACTGAATAGCTTTACAACTATTAATAAATGATATACTGTCTAAAGAAATTTTAAAATAAACATTTCTTTTAAAGGAAAAAAAATGTTAACCACGATTTTATGATCTGGACTTTTAAAACATATAACAGCCTAAGAAATCTTTGAAAAAGTTCTTTTTATTTGTAGATATGCTCTTTGATTTATAGTTTTGAGTGAATTATTTTTTATCCAGTGATCTTATATTAAGGTGAAGATTATGACCTTATTATTATAAATTACATTATCTAAAAATAAAATCTTAAGCATAGCATTTCTTCAATATACTATT
This sequence comes from Entrophospora sp. SA101, assembly GCA_958430865.1. Lineage (NCBI taxonomy): Eukaryota > Fungi > Glomeromycota > Glomeromycetes > Entrophosporales > Entrophosporaceae > Entrophospora > Entrophospora sp. SA101. Next base: position 18,316 of record CAUDNR010004130.1, on the reverse strand, counting down.
AGTTTGTTTGATTAAATCCAAATTCCTAATAATAATGTTCTTTATCACCATTGATTCCTCACACAAACCACTAAAATCCTTAATCATTAAATCAGGGTTGGCAAATGTGCAGTCCATTGATGGTCTATTGGTGGTCCATTGGGTCCATTAATGTAACACTTTAACCATATTTAGTATTTGATTAATGGCAATGGACCAGTCAATTTGCCAACCCTGCATTAAATGAATATTATAACTTCTGATAAGCAAATCCATCTTTTTTATCAATGAAAATCTTTGAAAAGGTTCTGCGAATTTGTCCATTAAATATATTTTCAACTTATCTTCTATACATAATTTAAAAATAATATTAGTTAAAAAATCCAAAATATATGAATAAATTATTATTATAATCAACTTATGATAGAAATGAAAACATATAACTATCAATTTTTCTAACACATAAGTCAAAGCATCCTTAATCTCAAATCTGTCTATAAAATTATAATTATGTATATAACTATTTTTTATTTTTTGCGAATTTTGTTAACCTTTCAAAATCTTCATCAATATGTTCTTGCAAATCATTTCCATTATAGAATGGGCCATAGGATCATACATCAGGAAATTTTCCCGCCGTAATATTACATCCATAAATTTTAATATTAATAATAATAGGAAAGATTTCCGGCAAAAAAATTTTTATTTGTAAATATAAAAATAATAAATTTCTTGAATTCCAGATAGTGTATGCTCTATTGAAATCAAAATTCTTTACTTGGTGGACTCTCCAAAGATACTTGCATTAACACATCTAAAGTTACTGTATTTAATGAATTTCATCTTATTTTTTTAATTATATTTTGACAAGAAAACCCTCTTTCACAATCTATAGGTGAAAAAGGAATACTATATACTATTTTAATCAATTTAATTAAGTTATGAAATATATCAGAATAATCATTAATGAAAAGAGGAAGCATTGACTGCATATATTTTTTGCCATAATTATATAAAACTATAATTTTAAAATTATACTACTCTCATCATAATTTACTGGAGGAAAAAAAACTTCTTGATTAACTTTCTTTTGTTTTCCATAAAAATTTAATAAAGTATCTAATTCATTATTTCCATAATTTATAAATTCAATAGAATCCTTATCAATTGGATTTAGAGTTTTCATTGCTTTAATAGAGAACATTCGGGAAATCTTTCTTGTATTTGGTTTATAACCATAGAACCATTTAAATTGAACTAACCAACTTGAATTAAATTTCTTTTTACAAGCCTCAATTTCTTCTAATATTTCAATAATTTGCAGTTCATTTGTTTGACAATCAAGATCAGAGGAATTATTTAAAATATGTCTCAAACTACCAGAACTATAAAATAACATATAACAAATATATAGTTGAAGCTTGTTAAATTGATTGATTTATTATTGAATATACCTGTGGTTACTTTGATTATTATTATTACTAATTTTTTCAAAACCAAATTGAAATAAACTCATCATAAAAAAAAAATTTTCATTGTTACACGCAGCTTCTGGCAATTCTTAGTAATTTCCGTAATTTTTCAAAGCAGATCATTAATTGCTTATAGTGACAATTAGTCAACTTCAAAATACTAAAACAAAAAAAATTATTTTATTTTAAAAAATTTAACCGATAAATTTTATTGTTCACGATCCAAGCTTCAAAACTTATCAGCTGGTTTTTTCTTAAACTGAAAATTGGCAGAGCCTTAGCATTTTGAAAATTCCGAATTTTGTTATACATTTAAGAA